>CAKOAT010048488.1:749954-833685 GCA_932364175.1 Eruca vesicaria subsp. sativa | reverse complement strand
TAAAGCATATTCCTTAGGAGATAAGGATTGCTACAAATAAAGGGGATGATTATCCTAATCCTATAATGATTAGGATAACTACAACATATGGATAAACACAAGGGAGGATAGTGACTGATGCTTGGCCGCCTGGTATGGTACTGATATGGTCTGGTCCATTTCCGGATATGTCCCAACCACCATCTTCATTTCTTAACAGAAATAGCGTTCGTTGAGCACCAATTCACGGACCCAATAAAGGTCATTATGCCTAACTGGTAGTAGTTTCGGCATATGGATCATGGCCCGATGCATATATAAATACTAAAGTACATAATATTTCTTGGTCCAATTAAATACATATTTATGGTATGTAACTCATGTACTCATGTAACATTGTTTTAGAGATCCGCAAAAAGTGCAAGATTCACTAAGAAAAAAAATTTATTTAGAGATTTTAAATATTGAATCTTTAACTTTTTGTAGGATCTATTGATTATTTAATTATTTTTTCTCTAATAATTTTTTCTTAAGGACTCCCATTATATGTTCTAATTTGCAAATGATATGTATTTCTCTTCTATTGGATTTAATCTTTTTTCTCTTTTTTGGGTCAACATTTGATTTTTTATCTTTATATTAAGTTTTACCTATTAAAAACAACCCTTGCGAATATACATACGATGTAATAATTCTTTTTAAAATAATAAAAATGTTTTAGTTGTTTCCAGTGGCTTTATCTTATTTTGAGTTATTGCAATTTTATGATCATATAATTTGAAAGATAGTGAAATTGACCCAAAAACAACAAACGTATTTTGTTATCTTCAAAATATATGTTGAATTTATTAGAAAAACATACGATTTTTCCCGTACGTAGTACGTGACTGAATACTAGTATAAATACTAAAGTACATAATATTTCTTTTTGGTCCGACTAAATACATATTTATGGTATGTACATGTGGTATCGTTGAACGAATGGTTGGTTCAACGAACCAAAAAACTTGAATTTGGACCACAACTCGTTTCTAAGCGAAATGGTTATAAAGTATTATACACAAAACTTTCGTTTTCAGGTATTTATTCGATAGAATATGCTCTTCCTATGGCTTGCGTAGAGCTTCGTCCAACGAAATTTGTATGTAAGTTATTTTCCTTTTCAGAACTGAAAATAAAATCACTTCCCAAATAGTAGCCCACATGCCTTAATCCTCAAATGTCGATGAAATTTGTTAAATGAAGTGTATATATCTTATACCGTATTGACTTTATTTATTTTATTGATTTACCGCCTTGATCACGAATCTTGTGGATATAATCAAATATGCGAACGTTAAGCTTTTGAACTTATTTACTCAAAAAGACAACACAAAAATCAACACATTTTGATTTTAGTGGTAGTGAGAACACTATTCAAATGATTATATTTCTCGTCCTTCATTATTTTCACGTACATTTTTCGTTTTAGGAAGAAGAAGGATTATGCGTATGACAAGTCGAAAGTATCACACATCTTTTATGCTAGTTAGATTATTATTGTTACTAGCTAACGATTTGGAGAAGAACAAAAAGAAATTGTACTTGATTATTCGAACTCTTTAAAATTCAACACAATGACTCATATATAGGTTTTGTTTAAATAGTGTTTACATCTTTCACTAAAATAGTGTTACTGTTCTTACATTAAAATGTGTTTTATACAAAAGAAAACACCCCTAAATTCAGTATCTTTTGTAAGGATTATTTACCCTGTTTTCATAAATTAGATAAAGAAATAGATAATTCATTATGAAAATCTGCCCAGACGAGTAAAAAGCGTTGCTGTGTTTGAAACTTGTACGGTATGAACTGTTACTATTTTAGGGGAAAAATGATCCCAAACTGGTCAAAGAAGCTGCACATGTTGACACACACATGCAATTTCGGGAAACCCCAATCGTTCCAATCTTATCTCCATAATCCAATTAGTCATTTAAGATTTGGTAATCTAATAATCTTAACCATCACTTTCCTATTTCCCATTAAACAATACACATCCATTTAGATATTATTCAGTTTATCTAGCAAAGTTTGAACATTTCTAAAAATCTTTACGACCTACAGCTGTAACATGACTGTTTCAAGTTTTGCGTCATGGTATATGTCATCACACATTAACGACTATATGCACAACTATCTCGTGCGAAATTGCATTTTTTTTGCCATATGCTTATATACAAAAGTAGACCATTGGTTAGGCTATACTAGACATCATCAGTTCGTCATTGATACATATTTTTTTTTAGTTAACTACGCTTAACTGCGGAATTCTGATGGGATCCAGTGCAAATACATATAAACTTGGTCATGCACTTGGATACCAGTCGCGTCAACGAAATATTACAAACTATATTGTTTATGTTGTCGATGTTAATAAAAGACGATGAACGCTGTTCGTTTTTGTAGTTACTGATTTAATAATACAACATCAACATTTTAATATGTTTGTCATCAAAGCATGATTACAAAGCGAAGCGATCAAATGTATCAATGTCCTAATCATTTTATATAAAAATATCAATTAATTAATACAAATGATGAGAATCCAGCTAACAAGGTTGCAAAAATGTATCCTAAGGACAAATGACGACGAATATACAAGTGGAACCTAAGCTAACCCCAAGAATTCAAATTACACAATATTAATTAATTAATTAATCTGATTCGCACAAAAAAACATCATTATGATCCTTTTTGTTATTATGTTACCATTACATAAACCCGAAACCACTAGGTTGTTGACCCGAGTACCCGAATCCGTTAACCGGGTCAACATTGAAGCCCTGATCTTGAGCCAACACGCCCGAGTTATTAAACCGAGGAATCCCCTCAGCTTGTTGTTGCTGAGACTTAATGTCTTCTTCGTTTGTCTTCACACCGGTTAAATAGCCACCAACGTCGCCGTAACGGAGACTTGGAACGTTATGACTCCGTCCAAGTTCCGAGACCGTGTTATGTCCACCATAATTCGTCCAATTATTATAACTCTGTTCCCTTGCTAAATCAAGAAACCCGGTTTTATGTTCGGTTAAAGCCGGTCTATGATTATAATGAGGAATCGTGTGTGATGAACCGGCTGCATAACCCATACTTCTGTTGTCGATCTCATGCAAGGACTCTAGAACGTCGTCGTATTGGTGAGACGAAGTTGACGTGGACGAACCATTATTGCTGTATTCACTAGCACTCGTCACTAGATTACCGTAAGCTTGTTTTTGCGCGCTTGAATGTTTCTTGTATATCCGACATAAAACCCAATCATCAAGCTGATCATTATTTTAAAAAAATGTTTTAATTTAGAATAAACAAAAAGTATAGTAAATACAATTCTTCTTAATTTAAATACTTTTATTTACCTTAGTGCTTCCGTTTCTACGAGAGGGTTCGATGAGACGGTACTCATGCATGATCCAATTAGTTTTGGTGCCTTTTGGTGCTTTCCCAACGTAAAACACCAAAGCTTTTTTGATACCGACTCTTCTTCCCTCGGTCGAGATAACCTTATCTGTACCGGTGGCTTTCCAATAACCGGAACCAGCAACCCGGTTGGGTCTAGACCCGTTCGGATACTTCCTATCCCTTGGGCTGAAGAAATACCATTCTTTTTCTCCGAATAACGCCTTACCTACAAAAAACCAAACAACACAACTTAGTTATATAATACATCTACAGAGAAACTATCTCTGGTTTTAACTTTTAATATAACCGGGCCGGTTAAGGTACGTACTTGGTAAAACCCACGCATCGAATTTGTAGAGATCAATCTCGGCGATGAGCTGGAGAGAGAAGTCGTGACCGGCGGCTTTTCTGCATAGATAATCAACCATCAGCTCTTCGTCGGTCGGGTAAAACCGGAAACCCGGTGGTAAGCTTAGCTGGGTTAACGGGTCAAGTTCTTGAATACCCATTTTTTTAATATTTATCTTCCTCTAGGATAAATGAAATATCTTCCACTTTCTTGATATTTCGTTGAACTTTTGAACCTCTCGCTACTTGTGTCTGCGTATGTTTTATATATAGAAGGAGGTACAGAATAGTCCAACATCGCCGCCCAATCTTCGTTAACGTGCGGCCTCAATATGGGCCCCACCTTTGAGCTTATCACGACACGTGGATCAATAAGAGCGTGGTGATTTATGCTATCCCTTGGGTTCTTTGAACCTATGCAAGAAAGTTGATACATATAATATTGGAAATTTAATTTAATACTTTCTGTGACTGTATAGCACCTCTGACATTTACTGTTTTCACAAAATGTTTTGTCAAAGCTTCCCAATTATTAGGATATCACTAATTCGCACATACTCCAAGTTATTGTACGTTCAAAAAATCAAAATTAGGACTCGTGATTTTCTTTTATTTTACGCGGTAAGTTTCTTTGAATGAGTTACATCAATATGTCAATATATGAAAAGTATTTAAATAATATTCGGCAAATAAAAATAATACTATTCGTTTTTAATGGGTACGTGCCAATTTTTTTCAAGGAGAAAAATAACACGTGTAAGTGAATGATGGGTGAGTTCACGGTAAAGCGTTTTTCAATGAAGGATAAAACTATCACGAAAAGGCACGTGTCTGTTGTTTATGGGATAAGTTAGGCGGGACACATTTTCCTTGTCAAAAAGCGATACAAATGAGAGAAAGACAGGAACAAACACGAGCTGATTATAATGCATAATCTCGATTTTTTCTATTATAACTATTCAAAATTAATTAACACAAACTGTAAAGTTTGATAGGCTGCAACAACAAATTAGTTTGAGTATATTCAAGACGAGAGTATATATACATACTGTAACAATGATCATATTTCGAGTTTTCAAAAAAAATTTTTATCATATTTCAAATATAAGAAAATATTATATGTTTTTGTGGTTGAGAAATTAAAATATAGGATTCAAACTCACTTCTCTCCCTGATTTCATTGCACGTGGTTTAAGAACACTTTAATCAGTTAGCCTTAGTTTCAAAAAAGAACACTTTAATCAGTTTTTTTTTTTTGAAACAGAACACGTTAATCAGTTACATTGATATTTTAATATGTGGAAGTTGAAACATACACTTGTAACTATATTGACGTTTTATTTTAATTGATATATTGTATTCACAAGTACATGATGAGAGAAATGATTATAAGCTAATAGAATAATTAAGAAATTGGGGTTTCTTTCACTCAATAGCTTTCGTGTCACGGGGCATCTAGTGTTATTTAACAACATTGAATAGTTGCTCTCCGAATAAACATCTATAGGGTTGGTCAAAGTTGTTTTTAGACTTTGTTCTTCTCCTTTTCGCGATGAAGTCATGCGTATATCATAACGTGTGTGTCATGCATAAATCTTAATGATGTAAACCCGGAAAATTAGGCCCAAAGAGAGAATTGTATAAAAGAATTTGATGACGTGGATTTCAACCTTTTGCATGTGGGTTTAAGTAATGTTTGGTTGGATAAACAATGACTACACCAATATTCTGTTCATGAATTTGTCAAAAAATTCCATACTCTTTACAATGCTCTAGTGAAATATGAACTTAATCTGTGATGCTGCTTTACGTGTTTTTACTACCATATAAAACTAGCTTATCTGGAACATGATATATGAGCTTCATCTATAATAACAATCCATGTTATACAAAAGATGACGAATCTCTGATATAAAAGCGATGAACGATCTTAAATCAAATCAGCCTTATATATTTGTCCAGTCAAGCTAACAAAGAATTTCGTAGGATTAAAAGATCGAAACAACCTATAAAATGCTCCATGATACTTTTCTACTATCATTTAAAACATTAAATATGCTTTGAAGAAAATGTTTTGCAGCTGGACCGATTTATGAAAGTTTGTAATCCAAAATACATTCTCTTGCATAGCAAAACCAAACGTTATATTTTTCATCAAGTAGAATTAAAAACTTGTGTAGTATGCATGAATTCAAATTATTAGCATGTGGTAACCAAAAGATTAATCAAACTTTTGATCTATATAGAAAAGGTAGTTCGATAAGATAATGAATTTAATATCCTATGCACTACAAAGCTAATTAATATTCTCATCAAGTTGGAGATACATTTATCATATTGAGTACCAACTTGTGCATATTATACGTCTTTTCATATTCTTAAAAGAGAATAGAAACGAAAAAAGGAATCCGAAGATGAAGATGAATATCATGTATCAAACATTACCTTATATAAAGCTTGATGTAAAAATATATTTTTTGGTAAGAAAAAAATTATTACAAATGAATATATAGTATTCACTAACCAACATTGTAGGGTAATGGTGATTTTAAAAATCACTAATAAACCGATTATATAATGCGAATTGGTTTTGTCGGGCAACGATGTCTTTCAAAAAGAAAGAGATAGGTCTTTCAATAACATTATTTATTGTTATTGCCTACTGGTTATACTAATACTGAAGGTTGTGAAGCAACGAAACCTCATGTTTACGATATGTGTAAGCCATGTGTGATAACAATAGTAGCTTTGAGCTGAAAAAGGACGGCCCACGTTGTTCGATAACATCCGTTACGATACACATCAAATTCAAGCTGGAGACTCCTGGAAAAGTATAGATGAGCAAAAAACGAAACATAGATCTTTGACAATTACTTTTATCAGATTCCTATTTGGGGAGTTGGAGATTACACGTCACCTTTTATTTTTATTTTATTATGTCTTCTTCAAGATTATATTTTATAAAATACTAGGGCTGACCCGGGCTACGCCCGGGTTTTTAGTTGAAATTTTAATTATATATGTTGTATGTTATTTTGATATTTTTTTAATTATTTATTGTTTTTAGTATTTCAAATTTTAATATCAAAATTTTCTATATCATAGATTATTTGTATGTGTTTTGCATAGAATTATTGTGTATTGTGGCTCGTTTCGACTTTTTTCTTTATTTTTTGTGTGTTATTATTTTATTTTCAATTTTTTGTATATTTTTTTTTGATTATTTACTACTCATTGTTTACTATTTATTTTTTTTTTTTTATAATTATTCTAATTTGATCTTATTTACCTAAAATCGAAAGAAAATTTAGTGTGTGCATCTTATTTTCTTAGGGTTGATGAAACGTAAAAGAAAAAAATATGATAATAGATTTTTCGTCTTTCAAAACTTATGGACTTCTTTATTTATTTTGAATTTATATAAGTATTCTGTAACTTTTACTTAACTATTAAATCTTTATTAAATTTTTTAATAAACACATGAAAAAACTTTTCATTAAACTCAAGTTATATTACATAGCAAAATTAAATTTTAATTAGTTTATTTTTATATCTTATTAGTTCTTGGCTTTTAAATTATTTTAGTTATGTATTAATTGTTAATTATTTTTATATCATTTTGTATTCTAGGTTAACCGTAAATTTGGTAATAAAAAGAAACAAAAAAATCTGTGAGATTCAGTATTTTTAATTTCGTTGGTATAATCTAATGAAATGTATAAAGATTGATAGTGAAAATTGATTTATCCTCTTTCTCATTAATTTTATTTATTATAATTACAAATTTATTTGTTTAATTATATTATATATTTTCACTAAATGATTAATTTTATTATGATTATATTAATTTTATTTATTATAATTATAAAATTATTTTTAATTATATTAAATATTTTCACTGATTATTTTTTAACAAAAAAATTATTGTCAATTTTTTTGTTTCATTAAAAATAAAATATTAGTTATAATGATTTAGAAGTTATTAAATTGTTTGAAAGTTTCGGTGGCTGTATTTAGGGTTCACTTCTTGTTTTTTTGGGACTTGTTATACGGATCAGTATGATATAGCTGTGTATTTATGCAAGTTCTATTCTTGGGCCTAGGGTATTATGTGCAAATTTTTCTTCAACTTATTCTTAAAAACTATCAATCAAGTGGAAATATATTTACTCCCATTTACTTTTTTTTATTATTGTTTTAAAAGAGATAAATGCACACTCATCGTTGTGCTAGATATAGTGAACGTAACAATATTTTCTCCTTTTTTCTTCTTTTCTTCATTTTATTTTTTCTGATTGTATTTCACCAGAAAAAAACCGTGAGATCTTAGCGGCCATGGAAGTGGTGTTATGAGGTGAAAGATTATGAGACAGGAGGGTGTTCAGCTAATGACATTTGTCAGGTTATATGCCTGATATTCATATTTATTTTGTCTTCATCTTGTGTGTATTCGTTTCAAGATAATTGTTGGTTATTTAGTGTTTACTTTGTCTATAGTAAAATGAATGACATGTTTACTTAAACATTTCACAATCTCTATCAAAATTTGANATTTATATTTTTTTATTTTATTATATAAGTAATTTCTAACATTTGTCTATATTGATAAAATAAAATATCTAAGAATATAAATTATGGATTATTTTCAGCCAATTTATGTGGGAATCATTGTATTTATTTGAGGTGTTTATTCCTTTTGATTTAGTTTGTATTCTTATTTTTCTCCTTGTATATTTAATGCATATTAATTCTAATGTGCTACTATTAAAAATCTAGTCATATACACACATAAATATATATATATATATATATATAAAATTTAGTGAGTATCTGATTTTTTTTTAATTTAGTGAAAATAAAAATAACATTAAATTTCACTATTTATATTTTGTTATTTTATTAATAATATATCACTAACATTTGTCAATGTTGATAAAATAAAATATCTAAGAATATAAATTATGGATTATTTTCAGCTTTATTTTTTTTTGTTTGAATTCATGGATATTTTGTAATATTATAGTATTTTTAGTATTATAATGTTTTATTTTTTTTTTGTTTTTCATAAAAGCACATAGTTATTTTTATGTGTCCGATTATTTTTTACGCAGTAATTGATATAAGTTTAGTGTGTATACAATATTATTTTTCACAACAACATACAATATAATTTATGTGAGAATATTTTTATTTGTGTGATGTGTTTATTCCTTTTGATTTAGTTTGTATTCTGATTTTTTGTCCTGTATATTTAATGTATATTAATTCATAATGTGCTACTATTAAAAATCTGGTGATACACACACATAAATATATATATATATATATATATATATATATATATATATATATATTAAAAATTAATGAGTATCTGATTTTTCTTAATTTATTGAAATAAGAATATCATTAAATTTCACAATTTATATTTTTTTATTTTATTATATAAGTAATTTCTAACATTTGTCTATATTGATAAAATAAAATATCTAAGAATATAAATTATGGATTATTTTCAGCCAATTTATGTGGGAATCATTGTATTTATTTGAGGTGTTTATTCCTTTTGATTTAGTTTGTATTCTTATTTTTCTCCTTGTATATTTAATGCATATTAATTNATTTATATTTTTTTATTTTATTATATAAGTAATTTCTAACATTTGTCTATATTGATAAAATAAAATATCTAAGAATATAAATTATGGATTATTTTCAGCCAATTTATGTGGGAATCATTGTATTTATTTGAGGTGTTTATTCCTTTTGATTTAGTTTGTATTCTTATTTTTCTCCTTGTATATTTAATGCATATTAATTTCTAATGTGCTACTATTAAAAATCTAGTCATATACACACATAAATATATATATATATATATAAAATTTAGTGAGTATCTGATTTTTTTTTTAATTTATTGAAAATAAAAATAACATTAAATTTCACTATTTATATTTTGTTATTTTATTAATAATATATCACTAACATTTGTCAATGTTGATAAAATAAAATATCTAAGAATATAAATTATGGATTATTTTCAGCTTTATTTTTTTTTTTTTGAATTCATGGATACTATGAGTTTTTTTAATATATTTTATCTCAAAATAAAAAGATTCATACTTTTTAAAAAAAATTGATAAATGCATTCACATAAATAAGCCTTGGTTAATATTATACATTATTTTTTGTAATTGTAATAATAATTTTATATGCCATGTGTCATTTTCTCTTCATCCTATTTAGTGACATGGCATCATAAGAGGGAAGAAAACCCTTCTTTATATAATAAGATGGGCACTTAATAAAGCAATATAAATACTCCTATAAGACCATTTCTATAGGTTAGAACCCTTAATGGGTTTTAATTATTAATTTAATAGTTAATTGTGTATTTTAAGAAGTTTAGAACTCTTGTTAATACAATTAGTTTTGTCAATGTCCCATGGGAGAATTCTTTTGAGGTTCTTAAATTTTTTTCTTTTAGAAGTTGAATTATTAAATTTAAATGTTACAAAACTTTTAAATTATAGAATTTCATAAAAAATTTAAAAACATTACATAAAAACATATTAAAATAGAAATACAAATTTATAATTATAAATGTATACTTACCTTTTGCCAGCTGAAATGAATGAGAGATGCTTTGATGATGTTTGATCCGAGCTTTTTGAGCTCTCTTGAGATTCAATTTAGACAACCTTTTCATTGTGTATGTTTTTACGAGCATATGCTAGCAAAAGAACAATGAGTTCCAGTGAGTTTATGTTAGCATGTAAATATCTGAGACACCAAGACTGGATACATAGAACTTAGAGCTTTGTCTCGAATAACATTGCAATATCTATCTCTCCCTCTCTCGACCTTCACCTAACTCAATCAAACCTTCCTTCTTTCCCTTTAACAACTTCACAAGCTTAGCAGAACCGCTCCAAACGACACCGTGTATTCATGAAGCTGCATACATCAAAGACAAGGCTCAGTTTAACTTGTCTTACCAAAAAAATCTCATATGTTTTATGTTTTCACTTTGAAAAACATCTCAACTTGTTGCAGCATCAAGCTTTAAGCTTTTTGTTACCTCAGATCTGCCTTATCTATGATGGAATTCACTTTGCTACTCAACTGATTCGATAGTGATGCAGCATGAGAGAGAGAGAGAGAGAGAGAGAGAGGTCACTAAAAGGGAAATGAGACAAAAAAGCTAAATAGTATTGTAAAAATAAAATTAGAATAATATTTGAAATGTTAATTTAATAACAAAATAATCAGAGTGATTTAAGTAAAGAAAAATAAATGCAGAGAACTTTATACCATAATATCTTATAGTGATCAAATTATTAAAATAATATCATAGATGCAACTATATATAAACTTTAACAAAATAATATGGCTATTAGTTAAACATGATAATATATTTATTTATTAAATCCACAATATACTAAAATGATAGATGTTAAAGTAAATTCTGAACACAACATGTACATATAAATTATTTTAAATAAATATTATTTCTATAGCATAGCAAAATAAATTCTAAGATATATTATGCAAACTGTAGAATTTCTTAAAATATCTATATATTTTAAAAGGGATTTTTTATTTGATTATTTCTGATTATAAGTTCATTGTATGTACTCAAAAATATATAAGTACATATAAAATGCATAATACAAATCATTATCTATTAACAATGTTGAGTAACAAAGCAAAAAGTATTTAAAAATTTATCATATATTAGTTAATAATGTTGAGAAAATAAACTAAAGATTAAAATAATAAGTTTACACAATATATGACACCAAAAGTAAATCATATATTTAAAATGTTTATATTAATATCAAATGTATATTTTATAAAATAAAAAGTATATCCGCGCGAATGTGTGGATCGAATTCGAGTTCATATTTAAAACAAATTATTATTTATATTCTCATTTAGATATATGTGTAATATATGTGTATTAAATATAATGATATTTACATAAACTCGGGCTACGCCCGGGCAATATCTCTAGTCTATATAAATATTGATACATCTGTAATGTATAATATAACTAATATTAATAACATTTATTATGAAAATAAAATAATGTTAGGATTTTTAATATTTGATTTGATTTTATTATTTGCATGGAAAAATTATAACCTTATTGTTTCATAATGAATGTTATCATTACAATTAATTAGATCATATTAATACATGAATTAACTCTAGAATAATTAAATGTTATTGGTTATATGCAAATATAATTATATAATAATATGTTTTGGAAATTATGCATATCTAATAATATTTTGATGGGGTGAAAAGAGAATCAAATATGTTGTTAGGATTTTATTATGAAAATACAAAAAAAAAAAATAATGTAAGCAACTTTCTAGGAGATGTTCCATTTTTTAAAAAAATAACACATAAAAAAAGTTGTGACTTCTCTTTTCTTAGATACTATATTTTTGATATATATATATATATATATATGTATTTTTGTTGTACAATAATATTTGTTATATTATCATTGAGTTATATTTAAATTTACTGTTGTTTTTGTTATATATTGTCTTTTATATAAATATAAAATATAATTTTGTATTAAATATATTTTTATCACGGGTAAATGATTAGTAATATAATAAATAATTAATTATTTGAAAATTTAGTTTTAATGTCAATTTTTAAATTATTAATGTACACTAATATTTTAAATTTACAAATATTTATTATATATAAAATGTGGCAGATAAATAGTTTTTGGTCAATAAAATTTTGTATAATTTTAATATTGATATATATGTTTAAAATTATTTATATTTTATTATTTTTATTGAATTTTATTTTATAATAAAGTGTTTTTGGTGTGGCTAAAGTTATTAAAAATATTTTAATTAAATATTTTTGATATTTTATATTTATCTCAATTTTATATTATTTTATATTAAAATGAAATTGGTTGCATATATATATATATGTTAATTAATCGTATTATTTGTTACTTTCATAAGAGCGAAATATGGAAAATACTTATTGAATTAGCTGAAAATTAAATTTTAGTAATAATTTAAGAATATTTATTGGATTGGATTAGTTTAAATGTAAATTAATTTAGATATTATCAATTATAGGTAAAATTAATTAATTTTCAATTTTCAAGAAGTTTTTGTTAATATATATATATATCATTTTAAACAGTTATTAATATTTATTATGTATAAAATTAATTGATTGGTTATTTCTAAAGAAGATTTTGTTAAGATATGTAATTGTTACTACATATGATCAAATGATAATTAATGCTTAAAAATAGAAATGATTTGTTTTCAGTGGCATAACTTAGTAATTTTTGAGAAAATTAAGGATTATTCATTATTATACTTCCATTTTAATAGTTTAGAACATGTTCTGGCTGGCATAAAATTTTATATTTTTATTAAATAAAATATATTAACCTCTCAATTTAATATAATTTTATCAGATTTAGTTTGATATAGTATTTTCTATTATAATATTATCTTATTGGATTTGCGTTGATTATTAAATGAGTTTATATGCATGAAACAACATATTTGAAGATCATTTTATATTTAAAATATGTTATATGCATAAGTTTAAGATATTATGTTAAAGTTTTATAGTTAGTGGTCTAATATAGACATTTGTATGGTAAATAAAATAATAATTCTATTTAATAGAGTTGGTATACATTTACGCTTGAGAATATGGAAACTTAAGTTTGAAATATGCTTTTTTCTCTTTTGAGGATGTCCTTGCTAACCAAACACATGTCTCTACTCACCTTTTTTAATAATTTTCGTAATTTCTCTTCTGTGAAACATATGCAAACCTCACATTGCTAAAATTTTATATTATAACCAAGGCTTTGATTGATAGAGATGGTGATAAAATAATAACAGCATAATATAAAACTAGTATGTTACAAAGTTTCTCTTATTAATGTATTTATTAATAGTGATAAGGATAGTAGTAAATCCATATATAAAATTATTATATAATATATAATTTGCTTATTTTAAACTAATATAGATTTTTATATTCATAATATATATATATATATATATATTATTTTTATATTATTTTCGTGAAAATAATGATACAACACAGCACAACTTAGCTGCTGTCTGCTGAGTATCCGCTATCCTGAACGTCAATTTCATGGCTTAGTTTGAAATTATGAACAAATAATAATCTTGAATGATAAAGATGCGAGATTTGTAACGATGTTAACGTCCAGACATAACAACTCAAAACTACATATGAATATGATACCAATTTACGAAATCGATGAGTAGCGCCAAAACACATGTTTAAACCCTTAATAAGTCCGACGCTAAATTTGTTTCAATTACATATGTAAGTTGGTAAATTTTTTACCATTATTCGTTTAATAATGGTAAACATAACTTCAAACTTTATACTGTATTTTGTATTTTCCTCATTAACAGAAAACTATATGCAGAAAAACGACCTACTTTCAAATGATCTAATTTGTGAACTTTTGTAACCATCGCTTTCAATTCTTCATCTGATACAATACTTTATGCCATTTACACAAATATTTAAACCAACGTTCACGGTATTACAAACAAACTTACTTGAGAGAAGAAGAAGTTTGTTATCAAAATATTTCGTGTTGATTAAAATGGACATTTTCAAGAATATATAGTCAGCTATACATTTGAGATTAAACCAACTAATCTAGCCAAACCACTAAACCGAAATCTATTAACCAATAGACCCCCTCAAGATGAGTTTCTAAAGATACTATGAAGACTCATCTTGGATATAAGATGATAAAATTGGTGAGGGAACAAAAGTTTGGTCATAAGTCAGCCACTTGATCTGCTCTACGCACATGAAGAGATTTTAGAATCTTCTTATCAAGCCATTGCCTAACAAAGTGACAATCATTATCAATATGTTGGTGCGCTCATGAAAAACTGGATTGTTGGCAATATATATAACTGCAGTGCTGTCGGAGAAGAGAATGGGTCTGAGTCCGAGGTATCTTCAGATCCGTCATCAGCTTCATGAGCTATATCATCTCCTTGGAAGCACTACTCAAGCACGGTACTCTGCTTCTGTTGAAGAACAAGAGACTATGTCTTGCTTCATAGAGTGCCATGAGATCAAAAAGTCACCAAGAAACATCAAAAGACCAGTGTTTTACACGTTTATTTTTATTCGTTCTTTAGTTTAAAACGAGAAACTATTGCAATTGTCGAAATGAAGAATTTATTATTTACCAGAGAAACTGAGGTTAAATGTTGAACTGAGATACTATAAAAAGGAGAAAAAAGGTGTTTAAAAAAACCTATTATATAGTTGAACTGGCCCTGCAAATTTTGTTTAGTGATTATACTTATGTTGAAGTCTAATGTGAATTTAATTGCTTATAATATAGGATGTTCATCTAGTGTGAGAAATCCGAGTATTAGGAAGACGGAAGATTCTAGTGGGGTCTGTGCCTTATCCGTTGTTGTAACTGCACATATAGTTACCCCAAAAATTCTGTCTTTTATATAAAGCAAGTGACTCGGTGCTTATTCAAACATACAAAGTAAAAGTATACAAGAACAAAGATCTTTGTGACGGGAAATTAAATCTGTAATAATAATTACCAAAAGTCACTGGTTTTTTAAAGAGCATGAGAATGTTTCACAAAGTTAACGAACTCAGGAGAGATGTAAAGTAAGAACCAATGAGCTTAGTGGCACATGTGAAGCATATAAAAGTATGAAAACATGAGAAGTGATCCAGATATTCGAAATCTTGTTCCACTGTCTTCTTCACAGATTGTTTTGACAGAAAGAAAATATAAGCACATAAATTTTATGCTGCCGCAAAGACAAAGACATTCCATTACTCCAATTGATTTAAGAAGATAACATGGGTTCTTTGTTGGAACGTAAAATGTAAAAAGAGCTACAACTTCTTCAAAGAAAAAACAGAACGACAAAGCTCTACCGAGACTTACTCATCTTGACGAAATTTATAAAAAGCAAGATAGTTGAGTAGGTCAAGATGTCCAGAACATTTTCATTGACGTTGATACTTGCAAGTTAACTCAGTGCGTGCCTTCTTTGCAGAGCGTCCAATGTCGACATCTAGGGGGTCCTCAGATACCCTGTTACTACAGAGATATCACTTGGTTCAGTACCCTCTTCTGGGCGGACCTTAACCAATACTGTGCATTACGACTTCTTTGCTTCTCATAGGAACACCACACTCTCCACCTAGCAAGAGGTCTGTTGGAACGGGTCCAGCTCCTGGCATGTCATTATCAGGGTTCTCATCACCACCCTACCAAGGATTTATTGTAAACATCACAAAGCCATGTAAAATTGATGAAGAGCAATGTATTAAGTGATAGAACTTACCTGGACAACAAAATTAGGAAGAGGTGGTTTGCTGGTAAGGATAAAAAATTCGGGAGATGGTGGAAGACTAATCCCATTCAACCACTCTCAGCTGCCTTCTAACCTACTAACTTGAAGAAAAAAAAACTGAAAACTGAACTAACATATACTACTGCTTATTTCAAGGGAAATTGCATCTCATAGCTACACAAAAAAAAAAATTAGATAACTAACCAAATACCCTTCTCTTTCTTCCATCCTCTTCCTATATCTCTCTTCCCTCTCTCTAAAAATCTAATTTTTTTTTCTTTATGGCTATTTCACAAATAAGCCCTTATTTCAAGCCCAACAATGATTACTAAAACAGAAAGCCCCACCAGTCAACATCAAAGGCATTACTTACAAAATTGACATTCATGTTGCAAAATTAACTTAACCATCATCAACTGCTTCTCTTATGCATTGAAAGCAACTCATGACTGTATTGCAAAAACAAAAAAAACATTGTCAGTGTTTTAATACAAAAAAATCATTTTGAAAATGTGACTAAAGTATTTGGTTGTCTATCTAACTGTTGGTTTTAGTGACAGTCTTTTAGATTTCCTCAATAGAACTTTGACATTGGAAGTTCAGCTTCGATTGTTATTACTGGAGACTGACAATATTTTAATACGTAACAACACAGTAAGAAAGTAATGAACTCTTTGGGAAGCAATTATAGTTTGATTCCCTTCATATCACCAGAACAGAACCTATTACCACTTGGTTGAAAGTAACAGTTTTCATCAAAGCAACACTCTTTTTTTTTCTTAAATGAGATCATGTGTGTTTGCCATCCACCAAGACATGTGTGCTTCCACTTAAAATATCGCTTCACTTCTCTGTTCTCGCCATAAATCACCTTACCTTTGAAGTCATTTATATGGTGAAGTATCTACATATATTATCGTCTTCAACAAACCAAGCCACATAAACACTTAAAATCTATCAAAGTAGACAATATCTAGAGTGATGGATATAAGAAAACTTACAATTCTCTGGCTGTTTTGATTAAGATAGAATGTTTAAACTTGTGAAATCCTCATGATGCCCATACAAATCACTCAAAGATGATATGCTAAATCATATCATATTGAGTCTAATTTATCATGTTATATGATTTCAAGCATCATAGCTGGCCCTCTGTCAAAACTTTCACCACCCTAACCATATAAGCATATATGTGGTTTTAAATTGTAATAGTAAGTACATATGTCATCTATTTGTTTCACATTCACTCATATTCTAGCTAGGATTCTAGTATTTTTTCTTCTTTTTTTTTTATTTTTTTTTTCTTTTTTTCTTTATTTTTTTTTTTTTATTTTATTTTTCTAGGATTTAGTATGAAATATATATGAAATCATATCAAATATTTATGATTTATGTATCATCAAACATACTCTAAGAATTTTACATTGGTTTACAGAATTTTAAAGTGATTTTACGTATTATTAATCAATAAACATTATATCTATTTGAATTCAATTAATTGTTCCCATTTGATGAATGTTTTAGCTTCTTTGATTTAACAATATATATATATATATATATATATATATATATATCAAAGTTTATGATATTTATGTATCACTAAATAGACCTAATATATATATATATATATATTTTACATTGGTTTTCACTGGAACGTATTATATATGGAAAACATTGGGGGCTACTGTTCATTTTTCTATTTCTTTGTAGCTTTTGTGTTAATGACTCGTAATTGATCTTTTGTATGTGGCAGCTGTGAAGAAATTATTCTCAAGAATCAGTGGGCTGTTGTAGACTTCAGCAACGGCAAGATGGTTGAGAACTTTGTGGGCAATATTATGAAATATTGCTCTAAAGTTGGGACACAGCTGGAGGTTCCATTCATTAACATACCAGTTAGAGTAAAGGTCCTGTCTAACGCAATATTACTCGAGGATACGCTTAGAAAAGTTAGAGTCTTGGGGAAGTACCACAGTACACAATATTACTCGAGCTTCCTCAATCACTTTTCTAAGCGTATTCTCGAGTAATAAAAAAAAAAAAAAAAAAAACTAGAATCCTATTTAGAATATGAGTGAATGTGAAACAAATAGATGACATATGTACTTACTGATTACAATTTAAAACTACATATATGCTTATATGGTTAGGGAGGTGAAAGTTTTGACAGAGGGCCAGTTTTAACATGATAAATTATTAAAATATTTGATAATTGTCCTATGTTTTGGCTTGTCACGCAACATAAGACCGAGTACGTTGGTTTAAATAATTGCGTCAATGGCATAGCGTATTGCATCATATGATGAATTGAAAGCTATGGTTACAAAAGTTCACAAAGTAGATCATTTGAAAGTAGGTCGTTTTTCTGCATATAGTTTTTTGTTAATGAGGAAAATACAAAATGCAGTATAAAGTTTGAAGTTATGTTTACCATTATTAAACGAATAATGGTAAATAAATTACCAACTTACATATGTAATTGAAACAAATCCATCGTCGGATTTATTAAGGGTTTGAACATGTGTTTTGGCGCTACTCATCGATTTGGTATCATATTCATATGTAGTATTGAGTTGTTATGTTTGGGCGTTAACATCGTTACAACTCTCGCATCTTTATCATTCAAGATTATTATTTGTTTATAATTTCAAACTAAGCCATGAAATTGACGTACAAGATAGCCGATATTCACCCAGACAGCAGCTACGTTGTGCTGTGTTGTATTCATTATTTTCACTAAAAATAATATAAAATTAATATATATATATATATTTTATAAATATAAAAAAATCTATATTATTTTAAAATTAGCAAATTATATATCATATAATAATTTTATATATGGATTTACTACTATACTTATAACTATTAATAAATACATATTAATAAGAGAACAACTTTGTAACATACTAGATTTATATGATAATTATTATTTTATCATCATATCAATCAACGCCTTGGCGATATGTAACATTGCATTCAAATATATAGGTTACTTTTAGTGGTTTTCAAATGAATCACTTCAAATCGTAATAGTTTTCTAGACTCCCTAATAATATAATTGTATAATATTATAATATATTTTCTTATATCACACATTAGTAAATTAGATATATTTTTACCTATCACATGCGGTAATATAGTAATCATTTTCAAACTGTGATATCAATTAATATTCATTGTTTGGCTTCTTTAAAATGTTGGTTAGGTAATTTCAAATATATGAACAATAGGCAACCAAAAAACTTTAAGTATTATACTAATATTTGATTGTTTAGATTTTTATTAAACTGTCCTAGATTTTATTCAAATATTTTAAAATAAATATATTTATATATCAAAATAAACAGATGTTAAAATTATAAATTTAAAGTTTGACTATCAATTTATATAAATATATTATATAATCACTGATTTTTACTAAATTAATGATATATATTTAAATATTCTAAGTTTCTCAATTTTTATAAGACCATAATATTTCTATACCAAAAATTAGATTTAGAAATATGTATTTAATTCAAGTATTTCGTATTTAAATTATTTTATAAAAAAGTATTTATACTAAAAATTGTTATTTAATAATATTTAAATACTATTAAAAATCTTATAAATTTATATTGTTAAATTAGCCAAACTGTCAAGGAATCTTAAATCTAACCAAATACAATAAATGTAACTTTCATAAAATGCACACAAAATATAAGAAGAGAGAGAGTAGGCTTAGACATTCGGGTCTTCATGTTAGGTACGAATTGTTTTTTTCGGGCATTAATTTTTGGATCCTATACATTTAGACCTAAGTAGGTATTTGAATTTTTTTTTTGGTTAGGATTCGTATCGGTTCCTTTCAGGTTTTAATCAACAATAAAAATACCTATAAAATACATGTAATTTTTATATACCTAATAGGTCCAGATTGGTTTAGATATTTAGGATTCAAAAAAAAATTCGAAATATCCCAAAACTGTAAAAATACATGAAATACAAAAAAAATACCTGAAAATATTCAACTACTCACAGTCACTCGAATTTGACCCCATAAACAAACAAAAAAAAACACAATTTATCTGTATACCCAAAAATCTATTTTAAATTTTGAAAATTAACATGAAGCCTGAAACTATAAGCGAAAACCAAAACCTGATTTTTAAAAAAATTATTATAGTACAAAAACATATTTGTAATATCCAAATATATCTAATATACACAGACGTTTCATGTATTTGGGTACTCGATAAAGTCTCGAGTAAGATCCAATCTCGAACAGAGACCCGCATATCCAAAAATACTTAATAGGTACTTAATGGGTTTGGATCCGAACCAGTATCAATGCATCGTCAATCTGTCTATATTTTTAGTTAGATTTAAATAAGCAAAATAAATCCACGTTTTGAAGCGCGTGTCAAAATCTAGTTTTAATTATTATTTTATCATCATATCAATCAACGCCTTGGTCATAATATAAAATTTTACCAATATGAGGTTTTCATATGTTTCGAGAAGAGAAATTTACAAAATTATTAAAAAAAAGTGAGTTGAAATGAGACATGTGTTTGGCTTCAATTGAGAAAAATGCATATTGCAAACTTAACTTTTCTTAGTTTAAATGTATATATAGACTATAATGGTAGTTAGTCAACTGTTTATCGGGTGATTAGATAGTTGATATGGTGTTTTTAGTTAAAACGACATTGCATGAATAAGATTAAATGTAACAAATTTTATCATCTACGAATTGATAGCCTAAGACTTAGTTATCTTCATATACCATAGTTTTAGTCGGTTTAATCTTAACCAAACATTTTAAGTAGGTTAAACCAAAAAAGGAAACTGATTCTTTAAAACAAATGATATTCTTCAGTTGTCACGTAACTCCACTAAAACGGAAGACGAGTGTAGCAACGATAAAGATGACTTCCTCGTTGGGTTAACTCGCTCCCTCCACTCAGCGCCCCATCTTCCTATTGAGATTTCGAAAGCCCATGTCCAACTTTATCTTATCGTATTAGTACGATATTGTCCATTTTGGGCCTATGAGACTGGCCCGCATGGATTTACTTTTGGTTTCCTTCCCAAAAAGTCTCGAACTATTAGAGTTGGACTTCTCTTTCTATATTAGACACTCTTTGTCTAATTTTCCAATGTGGTACTTTGTTTATTATCTCACATTCTCCCCCTTAAACTAAGGACCACATTCATCTCGTGTACTTTGTCCTTTAGTGAATCATCTGGCTCCACTTTTGTACCAGTAATCGCAGGTTTTTCTTTGAGAATGTTTTTCTCACAATATCAGAGGTTCCATGATCTTCTGACAGTTTATGTCACGACCTCCTCTTCCTACTTGAAGGATCCTTATTCATATCTTAAGACTGTTTTGGTCTTCTTGCTTATCTTCGTCAAACCGCTCTGATACCAATTGTTGGGATTGCGAAAATCTATGTCCAACTCTATCTAATCTTATTAGTACGATATTGTCCGCTTTAGGCCTATGAGACTGACTCGCATGGATTTATTTTTGGACACTCCTTGTATAATTCTCCAATGTGAGACTTTGTTTATTATCTCACACCTCCCTCCATTGATTGGCTGACCATGAATCCTCATACGCTGCTGTGATTTCCGGTACTGAATGGATCGGATTTGACGATTTCCGTGAGTTGGCTGTGGGAGTTTGATGGGAGAAAAAGGTGACTCGATGAGCAGAGGGAGTTTCTGGATTTGTAAGAGAGGAAGAGACGGGCGGCAAGGTTATACGCCGGCGAGTATAAAACAGAGGATTTTAAAATCCATTGAGTTGATTTTTCTCTTGTTTTTGTCTGAATCCTTATCACCCAATTCAATTAAAAAATTCAAAACTGAATTTGATTAAAAATAGAGTTTTTCTTGGTTCATCTACCCAATAAATAATAAGTTACCATCCCAAATTCAGTTTTTGGAAGAAAAAAAAAAAGATAAAACTTTAGAAGTAAAATTATTTCAAACAAAATAAGGAAAACAAAAAAGTACGCTAAAGTTGTTTAACATCATGATAGATAGATGCGTCTTTTCTTCTTCATCGATTACAGAGAAAATAAATTACAGAAAAGACACCAAAGCTGTGTTTGTGATTTTCGCGTATCCGGTTCCATGCTTTCAAATCCAATTTTGAATTCACCTTGGACCAGCCAAATCCAACCATCTTCATCCATGACTTTTCTTTTCTTCCTGCTATTCGAATTACACTCTGTTTTTTTTTTTTGTTCTCTAGGCCAGGTAGTTCATAATATAGAAAGAGAGACAAGAAGCTGCGCTCTTACCTGTGGAGGTTTTGTTTAAACGTAAACCCACTGTTTCAAGTTCCTTAGTCACAATCTGCCTGTGACCTTTACTCTAAGGAAAAACAAATAGAGATCAAGAAACAGCTACAAATAAAAAACCATTGAGAACTAAAACTCTTACTTTGGAGGCATCAAGAACCATCAACACAAGGTCAGAGGACAATGCAACAGCAATAACCTGAGAAACAAAAAGTTTCAATCTACCTTTTAAGTTGAACTTTACTGTTGGAGGCTCTAAGAGCATCATTAACGCAGACGCTTAGGTGGAGTGCTTAATGATTTTCAGATTAAAAATAAATGAAAATAATGTATTAAGCTAAGCCATGGTGCTTAATTAAGCACAACAAGCACCGCAGCTTAGGGGACACGTGTCATTAATAACGAGTTGATGTCTTCTCCCTTTCTCTCCCTCGTTAAACTTCGTTTCATTCTTTCTCTCCCTCAGCAATTTGTGTTTCTCGATTGAAACCTCGACGGCTCCGACGTCTCCCCGATTTGTGTTTCTCGATTGAAACCTCCGGATCTCTCTTTCTCTCCCTTGACGTCTCCCCGATTCGGCCAGATCATGCAGATCCATCATCAGGCGTACGCACTAGTTACAACAAGTTCAACGGTGGAACGCCATCAATCTCAACGGTGGAGGTTGTATTTTGACTTTTTTTTATTATACTTTTTTGATCTCTGTTTTGGTGTGTTTGATCGGTTAGTTAGTGATGGTTTGGAGTTGTTGTTTGGTCTTGAGCTAAAAGACTTGATCTTTATGCCAACTTGTTGAGTGATGAGCTGAGAATTATAATAGACACAATTTAAAGTTTTGGTTTTTTTGTTTGTTCTTATGTGGTGGAGAATGAAAGTCGTTGACATTGTTCTTATGTTTATGTGTTGTGATCTTGACTTTTTGATTATTACTTGCAGGAAACAAACTGCAATGATAATGGAAGAGATAAGAAATCATATGTATGACTGTACGAGGCGAATCATACTTAGATAGCATATGTTAGGAAGCTTCTTAGGAGAAGTATACTTGAGGTCTAATGGAGTCTTTTAAAAATATCAAAAGCTTCAGGGTTGTTCTTTGGTCACAGTAATAGTAACAATGAGACTGTAAATTCTGAAGTTAACAACAAGGAGGAAGGGCAGCTTGAAGATCAAGATGAGCTTGAGGGTGGTGAATGATAAGCTCTGAGTTATTGAGAACTTAAATTCGATTTTGATTGAAAATGCAATAGCGTATTATATAGACAATGAGCAAGTCCTAGGTACAAGTAGATCTAACTAGGAAAGCTCACTTCTTGGGTTGCAGTGTTTTCATCTTTCTTCAAAGTTAGTTTATAGCCTGGTTATTAGGTTTGTGTATTAGAGGAGACATTGTTTTTGGTAATCAATTTTACAACAGTTCAGGGTGTGCTTAAGTGATCTTATGAACATAGTTCTACTGAACTTAACTCTTTTTTCAATGCTAGAATTTTGGTACCAAAAGGTTTGTATGTAGACGTATGCTCATTCTCATTATCACCAAACCCTTTCACCATTCTCACCAAAATTTAAGAACCCCCACAATAAGCAACTTGCATTGGAGACAAAAAAAATGAAAACTCTTAACTAAAGTGCTTAAGACATATTTATTACTAAAAAAAGGATTAAGCAACTCATTAGAAGTGCTTGGGTTGATGATGCTCTAACATACTTGTCAACTAAGTAACTATCAATATTTTTTTTTTCTTTTGATCATCATCTCTAAGTTGATTTAAAGCTAGGTAATCCTTAATTTTGCAAAACTGTTCCAGCATCTCTCTTTACTATTGATATCTAGATCTTGATCCGCACAACCGTACAGATTTTTTGAAAACTAAAATGTTTTACATTATACAATAAAAACTATTAATATATTAATATAATTTGATGTTATATATTACATAACTTTATAAATATATTTGTGTGGCTGATAATATCATTAATATAAAACTTATAAATTTGTTTTTTGTAACAATCAAAAAAAATATTATGTAACGGTAATATTGTTTTGTTTCTAAATTAGAAATATATGTAGAAATTAAATTAAGTAGGACATACATAATAGAGAAGCATTATATTTCTAAAATAAATATTTTAAATTATTTTAATTTTGTTATAAATCAAAAATGAAGAATTGTTTTTAATTATATTTTCTTATAACTAAATTTGAAATAACTAATTTTCGAAAATATATTTAAAGAAATCTAAAATATCTTACAAAAATATTGTTAGAATTTTCATAAAAATATTTTTTATATTTCAAATAAAATTAAAGATATGAAAAATATTATATAATGATGTTATATAAAATTTAATAAATTTTCTAAAGATGATTCAAATTTAAAAAACACACGTAAAATGAGTTATGACTTCTGTTTTAATATAATAGATTCTTTAAAGTAAAGAATTGAAGCTTCGAAAATCACAAACACAGCTTTGTCTTTTCTCTGTAATCGATGAAGAAGAAAAGCATCTACCATGGCGTTAAACAACTCTGCCGTAATTTTTTTATTGTTTTTAAAAATTGTGAAAATAATTCTATTTCTAAATTATTTTTTTCAAAAACTGAATATGAGGTGGCAACTTATTATAGGTTCGGGGGTGAAGTCAAAAATAAATTCAATTTTATTGTGGGATTTGTGTTCAAAAGTATTTTAACTCATTAATTTCACTAGTATTTTAAGTCATTAATTTCACTCGCTATAAGAATGAAAGACGATTTGAAATATAAACAATGTGATATCACCAGAGAGGAAGACAATACATATTAAATTCTAAAACTAATTAAAAAGAAGAGATTTTTGTTTTTTTGAACAAAAATGTAAGAGATTATTTTTGTTCTTTTGGTAGTTTTACTACATGAGTTTTAGTAGAAACATCAAAGCAAAACCACAATCACAATCAAACTTTCTATCTCATGAACGTTGACCGATCTCTTCTTCCTTGAGACTCTCCACGATCCGCATGCAGACAGTTTGGATTCTCCTTGGTGACTTTCTTTCTCCTTACAAGCGTATCAGAATCAGCAATCCCAAGATTATTAAGTGAAACTAAATCTTCAGTTATGGAATCCACAGAAGTAATGAAGTCGGTTTGGTACTTTTGAGAAATTGCCACTATGATCTCTGGAGTAATTGCATCGTGCAGAATGGTCGTGTCTAGAATCTTGACTATCTCCGAGCTCACTAGGTTTCCTGGACGCAAATCTACACAATCTTTGTCAAACTCCTTCCCAAATCTTTGAACGAACAAGCTCCTAATTATTTGAAGCTCCCTAAGCTCGCCGATTCTTGATGCCGAAAATATCAATCCGGCCATTGCTTCTTTAGTTTCATCTGGTAAGAGATGAACATCGCTGTCGAGAGAAACATAAGTGACTCAGGTTCTGGAACTCTTAAACTATTTTTATTGAAACCGTGTGATGCAAGTTATCAAGAACAACTTACCTTTGATGAAGTAGAGGAGAAAAACTCTGAAGTAAATATGTGCACACGTACTTGACCTGGTCGTAAGCCAATAGCCTTCTCTCATCTTCATAGAACTGCTTCGCCTACAGTTTCAATTTTAAACCCTCAATGATTAATTTAAGGTAAATAATAACAAATAAGGCAGGTAGTGATCATCGAGATTTATATATTCTCATATATTATTACCTTAGGAAGTGCTTCCCTAAAGCGACCGTGTGGAACGAGTTGGGCAATATCGGACCGGGACTGTCGAACCATACACTCTCTTCGTGTTCGTTGCACTTTGAGAGAACATAGCAGATTCTGGAGATGGAGTTTGCTACAAATAAGACAACATATTAATTTAAAAAAAAAATGAACAAGAATCATATAATCATTATCTTCAAACGCAAGTAAACGTTTCTTACCACTTGGAAGCTTTTCTCCATCTTGAGGGGCGAGACCAAACAGCAAAAACATTACAATAGCATCCGAACTTTGGTTCTGTTTTCTTGGGAAACATAATTGTTTTTCCTCGATAGGAAGGTGAAGAGAGCCTTTTAAGTTTTAAGAATGATCTAAGAATCAGATGTTAATATCCATTGTAAGAAATCTGTTATATATAACCCTTGAAAAAGGGTAATTAAAAACCATTTAGGATTATGATTTACTTATATCGTATTAAATCTGTAAACCCGTTTTTTCTTTTCCAATAGGGAATATGAAAAGGGAATCCAAATCCATTTAACGTACGTTATTTTAACAGATGATAGTACTCTACATCAGTAACTTCATGAAATTCATCTACCAGCGGCTATTCAATCGTCGCTGGTGTTTTTTTTCCCTTAAAATAATTAAAGATATCAAAGCTTAATTAATTGACTAATTAATTAAATCAACATTATGTGTTCTATCATTGTAATACCTATGATGAATTGGAAAAAACTCTCTATTTCCTTAAACATCCAGAATATATCATAGACACGATATTCATCTATACGATCCAACCAAAATCATATCAAATCGAAACAAATAAATTATTTTCCAAAACAAACAAAAAGCTAAAAGACTGTAAAAAGACATAATAGTTACGGTATCTTTTAAATTTATTTACTACACCTAAATCTTACACACTTATAGAAACTATGCCCCTATATAGAAATACATATATTTCTCTTTGTCTCAAATAAGTCAAAACGGACCGATTATATTTGCGATATTGGGGGGGGGGGGGTAATAACGCAAATACCAATCTTTGAAATTTTAAGAACTTCATGATCAGACTCGAGCCCAACTATCGTAGCAATATGGGCCTCTTATGGGAAGGTATGATTACAAAAACAATAAGATTAATGCCTGAAAAAAGCGTTGATAAATAAAAAAAATGCGGATAACCATCTCAATCTCGGCCTTGTCCGCCACAATGTCTGCTTTCTGCTATCCAAAATAGCTCTCTGGAGTCTAGATCACGCACTCCAAGAACGGAATGAAGCTGTTGATGCTATTGTTATAAGTGTTACTCGCGATACATCTTCTTTTTCTCTTAAGATTCTCTATCATTTTGTATTGTCTCGAATATTTTTACGTCTCAGTGTTATAAAATAAAAAATAAAAAAATGCATGAAAAAAAAGCTATCAATCAATAACTAATGGTACTTAAAATTACTAAGCAAGACAAAGATCATCATTATGCGTGCAGGACTAGTTTAAAATTACAAAGCGGAAGTACCATTGACCAGCAATCTTTGTTGGTTTATAATTATTGGCCATTTCTGAAAAGACAACCGACAAACCGGAAGTACCAGTTGCCGGTAAAACCGACGTGTATGATATAATGATACAGCAGTCGCCAGCTGAGGCGGGTTAGATGTAGACCACTCAAATTGTCTTGGTGAAAAAAGACTACGACCTTTAAACTAATCCTTATTTAAAAAAACGTTACTAATCTTGCCGACTTTTCATTCTAATCATTCTTATAACTCCTTTTCGTTTTACTAAGGTTATGAATGGAAAGGCAGAACAAGTGCAGATCTCCCGCTTATGCAGTTTTCCTGCACTGTTTTTGCCATTCATCATTTTCTGTTTCTAAAGGCAGTTCAAGCAGGAGATCTGCATGTAGTTCAATATTTTCTGTCTTTTTGTGAAAAAAGCAGGAGATCTGCATGCAGATCTTACCCGCTAACATTTGTAGGTGTTGATCTGCCTTTTTCACTAATAAATGATTTTACTATAAACACTAACTTTAAATATATTTATCTGATTTTATAAATAATGTACAAAGATTAACTTAAACTATATAGTTCACACCAATATTATTTGTGTCATTTTAAAATTATAAATATGACATTCAATCGCCTACAAAACACAACATTTTCCAAAGAAAAAGATATAATTTTTCTACATAAAATGAGTATTTTATTAAAAATACAAATCTTTCTATATAAATATCAACAAATAGTTTAATATTAATAACATGCTAATTCTTCAAAGATAATTTTGTTCAACTAAAACATAAATAAAAAAAATACAAGCATCTTATGAAAAATTCAATTAATATTTCGGCTGATCTTACAACATATAAGATATTTATTTTGATATTTTAGGATAATTTTTATTGTTTAAATATATGATTTATAGTTTTGAACTGATTTTATCATTCATAATATATAATAAATAGTTTGATCTGCATTTCTCCTGCATGATCCGCTTGATCTGCACTTGTCCCACTTGATCTGCATCTGTCCTGCTTGATCTGCATGAACCGCTTGATCTGCACCGCTTGATCTGCTTTTACCATTCGAAGCCTAAATAAACAAACATTTATTGTCAACTGTTACCATCTTTCTTTGCTACCTTCAAGAGAAAGAAAGAAAGATCAACTCATAAAAAACTGCTTGAGAGAAAGAGAGTGAGCTCTGCGAATACAATCAAATGGCTTCGAAGCTTGTAGTCATAATTGTGTTCATCCTCGATCTCATCGCCGTTGGTTTAGCCATTGCCGCTGAACAGAGAAGAAGTGTCGTAAGTCCCATAACTCTCTCCTCTTCTCTCCTTAGCTGAATGATAGGTTTTGGTTTTAACTCATCTTGAAAATCTCTCGACTAAAAGTAGTTCTTGAAAATTTTCTTGTTCGTTTCCTATTCAAGAAAATGTTAAATGACACGTGGAAACAAGCAGTAATAGAGAATTATATCATTTTTAGATTTTTAGAAGAACTTGAAGAATACAGATGCATGTTTTTGATTAATGACCTAGAAAACTATTCATAGTATGTATTGGCTCTGCAGAGTTTTCTTTTATAAAAAAAAAGTAGGCATTGTTTTGACAGGGGAAGGTTGTAACGGACACTGAGAAGCAATATGAGTACTGTGTGTATGGCACGGACATTGCTACAAGCTATGGAGTTGGTGCCTTCCTTCTCCTCCTTGTTAGCCAAGTCCTTATTATGAGTGCTAGCCGTTGCTTCTGCTGTGGGAAGTCTCTTAACCCTGGTGGTTCAAGAGCTTGTGCCCTCCTTCTCTTCCTCATTTGCTGGTACCAACAACATAAAACTCTTCCTTATATATATGTCTTTAACACTCATATAACAGTTCACCGGAATGTGCCGGGTTTAGTGGGTGGGCGAAAGGTTTAATGGGTGGGCGAAGGTGGTTTTGTAATACTGTACATTGACTTAAGAGTTTTTGTTCAATTTGGGCTTCTAACCGGATCTAAAATTCCCGTTCTCGGGTTAAATTAAATATATACAGTATATATTAAAAATATATATATATTGTGGTATTGATCATTTGATTACAGGGTATTCTTTCTGGTCGCTGAGGTATGTTTGCTTGCGGCATCAATCAGAAACGCGTACCACACACAATACAGAAGAATGTGGAACATTGATAACCCACCGAGCTGTGAAGTTATAAGGAGAGGTGTGTTTGCAGCTGGTGCTGCGTTTACTCTCTTCACCGCCATCGTCTCTCAATTCTACTACGTTTGCTACTCTCGTGCTAGAGATGCTTACCAGAATCCTTCCTACTAAAAACATGCAGAACTGAAAACATGTCATACTTTCTCAGCAAGCTACGTTTAGGCATCGAGAGTTGGAAAAATATATTCATGGTGGGCAGTGAGTTTTGTTAGTTTTTCAAGTGTTACTTATCAGATGTGATGTTACAAAATTTGATGGTGTCTTGAGGATGATACATTGAGAAGTGATTGTTTCTTGTGATCGTATATTGTCGTGTGTTATGTAGAAAACATGCTTTTGTGAATCATTGTTTTCTTTTGGTTTTGGTGAATGTTCTGGGTTGGTTTGGGAATTGAGCTAGCACTGAAATTTTTCCGGTTAAGTTCTGCTTTTGTGAATCATTGTTTTCTTCAACTATAAATCTCATTGATTCACACTAATCAATGTTATTCACAAGTTTTTTTTCAGTTTTGTTACCATTTCCTATTTTGGATTCTTTTGAATTCGAGCTTCCAGTAGATGGGTTTATATCTTGTTCGTATTGGGTTGGGCTTTTTCTACCGATGGCAACATCTCTTTCGGTATCAAATGCCAAGTTACATGCACAACTATGAGCCCAACTTGTAAGAGTACTTGCTGACTAGCGACTACGCTTAGACCCTGGAAAATCAAAGTCTAATTTTCAATTCGTTGTTGTAAATTAAATATGAAATACCGAATATCACAGTAAACAAGTATTGACAATTTAGCAGCAAGGCGTTAAGACTTTAGTATAGCCATAAGCAAAAATCAAAGTAAAAAAAATACTTGGTGGCAGAACAATAATAATCCAACATATGCGTTATCATAGCACATGACCACTAGTACATTATGACAGAAGATACCAATTTACAAAGGAATAAAGGATGTCTAATAACGTATATTTAATTCAATAATATTAGCGGAATATTTGTAATTTTGAAAACTGAAATATAATATGGGCAATGAGTAACTTTCATTTTTTTAGTTAATAGAAAGTAAAACCTTATTATTTAGGTTTTGTATGTTTTAACCAAAAGGGCAAAAACTATCATGCTCCATGCCTCCAAATACAAACTTAACACTTCAACATGCACGTTCGCATACATATTCACATCTAATCATACAATACATTGTATATATAGATCGCTTGTATCCACATATTACACGTACGTAGTTACGTATGTTTGTCATGTGGGAAAATGCGTTTTGCATTTCTTTATTCGTTAAAATTTTAAATTTCAGAGGATCATCAGAGCGAAACTTAATGATTGCTCACACTCATTTGTCCTTTGTTAGATCTCCGATACTTTTAAGCCACATTTTCCTCTGTACTTTCTCTTAATTTTATAATCAGTTTAACATCTTAAAAACTGGCTTAAGTGTCTTCTCGGATACTTGAGTAGTCACCTCCAAGTAATTTTAAAAAGACAATGTATTACCGTGACTTGTTAGTTTAATGAACTGCCACGGATAAAAAATATTATAAACAATATAACCACCAAAAGACCTATCTGATGAGAAGCTGGAAGGTGCATGTCGGTAAATGTATTTTTCTCTGGATTGTTTTTTCTTGTTTAAAAACAAAGTAAATGTCGTATATCCTGCCGTTTTATGTACACATGGGCTCGGATATCTTTTTGTTACAGAAATGCTTATAATATCTTTTCTTTCTTTTGGGGTCAAACAGTATGTTTATAATAGGAAAAATTTCTAAAATAGCATTTTTTCGAATTTATGTTATAAAAATAGTTCTCAAAAACTAAAATGACCAAAATAACATTTTTTTGAAATTTTTTTAAAAAAATATTTTCAAAAATTGAAGTGTTACCCCTAAAATCCAACTCCCCAACTCTAAACTTTAAAACCTAAATTCTAAATTGTAAACTCTAAATTATAAACTCTAAATCCCACACCTTAACTCGAATCCTAATATCTAAATTAATTTATCATTGAGATATAGATGTATATTTATCTCTTTTGATAAAACATTAAATGTTATTTTAGTCATTTTTATAATTAAGTGCTATATTTGTGACAAAAAAATAGTACTATCCTAGTCATTTTCTTTTTATAATATCTAAAATCTAATTTAGAGATATTTATTTATCAAATAACTTAAGTGATTTTGTGGTTTTCTCGATACGAAAAAGTGTAGATACGAAAGAGGGTCAATCTTAATATTTTTTTTTCGATACGAAACAGTATGCTTATGTTTTTTTTTCCTTAATGTATAAACATTAACGTATAACTTTTTTTTAAAACTATGAGGTATTCTAAACTTATAAAAACATTTAGATTAATCTTCAGATGGAGGTATAATCCATGTTTAAACATTAACCTATAATTTTGTATTAATTTGAAGTATTCTAAATTTATAAAAAAAAGTTAGACTAATTTCTAAAGGGGATACAACCTACTATTCATTTACGTAGAATCACATTATGTAAATTGATATTCCTATTTGTTTAGTAATTCCACTTGGGTACAAAATTTAGTCATTATAGAGGATGAACAACCTACTATTTCTATCCAAACAAAGCTATCTCAATTCTCAAGTGTTTGTGTAGTAAGATGAGGGTCGACCCGACAAAGAAATATATGGTCAAACCCTACTTTTGCCCCAAGACAAAAGAATATACTATAAACGGAATCATTTACGCAATTTTATATTTGTAGCAGATAAAAGAACACACAAGATCACTGAAAAAATCAAACATTTGAATAAAGATAAGTAAAAAAGGAAGTACGATCATTTTTGCTTGGTCATAATTTGTCATCGCGTCCGTCAATACTTACGAGTGACATCAACGATATATTTGTGAAGGACTTAGCTTTCACAAATACAGACACTTCGACAATATTTGTGAATGGCCTCGATATAAATCTATAGAGAAACAAAAGCCAATCTATGTATTGTCACGTGTGGAAAAATGAATATGTTTTGCAAAAAGAAACAATTTAAAATGAATAATGTATAATGTTGATTAATTATATATGTTATAACTTACGACAACGAATGAATAAAGTTATGCCAACGAGTTCTAAATACTTAAATAGATGTTGGTGGGTGAGAATGATTCAGACTATTTAATTCCTAACGGTTTTGTGTATCTTTATTGATAATATTTGGGTGAGAATGATTCAGACACTCAATGTGTTCTCTCTTTGGTTTCGAAAAATTGTATTACTGTGGTGTAATACTCGAGGTTTGGGTTCAGTTTAGTTATGACAATTATTTTGGGGTTCTTTTTAAGGGTTTATAGTGATTAAAACCTCCAACTATTTTTAAATCGGATAAAAAACCTTCAACTAAAATTTTATGTTTTTAAACCTCCAACTATTAAACCGTTAATGCCGTTAACCTTCCGTTATCAAAATCGTTTTTTCTTAGCGCAGACCCGTTAAATCGAAACACCGTGTTTCATATAATTTCAAAAACGACATAAGGTTCTTACTATCAATATATATTTTAGTGATTTAAACCTCCAACTATTTTTAAATCGGATAGAAAACCCCCATCATAAAATTTTATATTTTTAAACCCTCAACTATTAAATTTTTAAACCCTATTGCTTTTAACCCTCAGTAAACAAAGTCATATTTTCTGAATGAGAAACCGTTAAATTGAAACACAGAGTTTCATGTTCATATAAACGATATAAAATGTTTAAACCCCCTATATCAATGGGCAATGACAATCACAATTCATCCTTAAATAAAAAATTAAATTTCTTTTTCCTTTTCATCGAAGGTGAGGTAAGTCCAAAAGTTCTATTGTTTCTAATTTTAGGCTATGATTGTATGGCACTTATGGCGATATATTTTAAGTGTAAAACATATTTACTTTGACTCCAGCTAATATTTAGCCAATCAGGTGAAAAAATTTCATCTTGCGTTTTCGCTAGTTACTGTTGAAACATAGTAAATTGTTTCATTTTTCTCTCTTGGTTTATGCAGAGAAATATGTGTTGCGCTGGCTTTTGTATTGTTTTCCACTTTTTATTTTCTTCTGTCTTTCACCTATTTATTTTACTCTATTTTATCTTAATGGCCCATCGATCATTGCGCAAACATTCCGAAATTGACGCTCAAAAAGCCATCATCTCGAGAGACGTATTAGGGACAAAGGTCACACATCGGTTGTTGGAAGAGATTATAAGCAATATATAAGATATATGAGCTACTCCACTTATTACCAATCAGTTTTAGATTGGAAGCCCATCTACCTTAACATGGTATCAGAGCCCATGATCCACAAAGTCCAACCCGATCCTTATCAATCCAGCTCAAATTCGGCTCATCGGTCTTTGCCCGAACATTTAGAGATTGACGCCAAAGAGCCATCATCTCGAGGGGGCGTATTAGTGACAAAGGTCCCACATCAGAAGTTGCAAGAGATTATATCTAGTATATATGATAGATGGGCCACTCCACTTATCACCAATTGGTTTTAGGTTGGAAGCCCATCTACGTTAACAGTACGCAATCAACCTTAATTTTTTCTCTTCTATTCATTTTTTTTATTTGAGGATGAATTGTGATTATCATTTCTTATTGATATAGGGGGTTTAAACATTTCATGTTGTTTATATGATTACATGAAACTCTGTGTTTCAATTTAAGGTTTTCCGTTCATAAAATATGACTTTGTTTACAGAGGGTTAAAAACATTAAAGGTTTAATAGTTGAAGGTTTAAAAAATATTAAAACAAATTGTTAGGGGTTTTCTATCCAATTTAAAAATAGTTGGAGGTTTAAATCACTTAAATATATATTGATAGTAAGAACCTTATGTCGTTTTTGAAATTACATGAAACGGTGTTTCGATTTAACGGGTCTCCGTTAAGAAAAAACGATTTTGATAACGGAAGGTTAACGGCATTAACGGTTTAATAGTTAGAGATTTAAAAACATAAAATTTTAGTTGGAGGTTTTTTATCCGATTTAAAAATAGTTGGAGGTTTTAATCACTATAAACCCTCTTTTTAACAACTCTCGGTTACAATACAAGCATTATTCACTGGAAAACAGTATGGGGAGTGGAAGAGGGACGTGGCTGATCTGAAGACGTACTGACAAGTTTTTACGACTTCAATGGTCGACGGCGACACCCTATCTATCATACTCTTTTTATATGAAATTTCAATTTGTTTTTACATATTTCTCCTTTCTTTATAATATCACTCGAATTATTACTTATATATGGCAGTCCGGTTTCAAGCTTTTGAATTTGACCCAACGAAAAGTTTCACTTTAAACACAGCTACATAAACAAACAAGAAATTTTTAATATCTTTTTCACCCTTAGACCATCTCTTAGCCCATCTCCAATGGTTTATACTATTTTTTACTCTACAATAAAGTAGTTCGTTTACTTCAATGATACTTAATTTTAGAGTGAAAAATAGAGTGATGAACAAAAAAAAAAAAAAAGTTACTCTATATTTAGAGTAAATCTATATTTCACTCTATTATAAAGTGAGATATAGAATAACATTAGATCATTTTTATTCTAAAACTCTATTTTAAAGTGAAAAAATAGAGTGATGTTGGAGATGTTCTTTGAAAACTTAAAACCCACTTTTACTTTTGCTTTGTCTTTGTTTCTCTTCTGATTTTAAATCAAATGAATGATAATGTTCTATAATGTTATATATACGGTCGAGATGGGTAGCTTTGTGATTGATTTGAAGTATGCAATGCTATGATTTGAATAGCTGCCGGGATAAATCAATCATAATTTCAATTAGTATATTAACAAGTAATTAAGATAGTTTTAGATATTTGGTTTGAATAGTATTGTTTGGTTTAATCACATCGACAGATTAAAACGCTGCATAGATAACTAAGTGCAAACTTTGTTTTTTGTCTAATGGTTTCCATACTAAGTGCAAACTTTAGAACCTTTAGTTTCGATGCATTCATGCTTAATGGACCAATCATGCTGTTTACGATGGTTTCCATCGTTTTTTTACCTACACACATTGTATAGATCCGCAGAGAATTGCAATAATCAAAAACCTTTTGTTTTTTTGCTGCTTTCACTGCGATGTGTACTATCAGAATTAGCTCAACAGCATTCAGACTCTTGCATTATCTTCTCAATGTTATGTCACTCGTTAGCTTCGGATTCGCTCTGACATACCTATATCCAATTTGTCAATTTTAATTTATTGAAGGTATATGTGGTTATTAAATACTAAATAACGTAAATAATGCTGTAAATGCGTTAAACCAAGAAAAAAACACAAAACATCAACAAGGGAGAAAACACACAATTGTGGGAAGAGAGCTCAGACATTCTTCAGAGACTGACTATTGAAATAGAAAATTGCATTGTGATTTATTGTAACCACGTTTTCACCTTTTTATGTGGTCTATAGTACAACTCAACAATCAAACAAAACACTGTAATGCAATATATTAGGGATATTAGCATAAATAAAGTTGTGAAAATTACATAAAGCAATCACATGCTTCACGTCAAATCTTCACACTGTTACTAATGTGATCGCATGAAATGATCTTTGTGTCACAACAAACAAAATCATTTGATGTTTAAAGAACAAGATCTAAAAGTAAATCTGTTGGACACATATTGATAATTAAGAAGAAAAGGAAAACTAAACTAACAAACCAATGAGCCAGTATGAGCTAGGATTCCACTTAACTTCCACAAACAAATCTACCTCTCTTTTTTGTCGTCCGCATCTAAAGTTTAAATCCGTAATACAAAAATAATAATAATTACAGCTCGTGATTTGATATTTTCATGTCTATGTGTCTTAAACATGTTTATACTCGTGGTCGGTATTATCATTAGTTGTCATATGTTTTTTGGTTTCTTCCTGTTAACGTTTGCCAAATGTTTACTCTCTTTGATTAGCACATATAATAATAGGATATTAATCAGTAAAACAAAAAATGGTACGGGCACGAGAGAGAGAGAAGAAACGGGATGTAATGTTAAATAACGGTGGGACGGGGAAAGTAGAGTAGGGAAGGGGGCATGTGTTACTGCTTAGCTGTCCTCTTCTCTCTGCATTTACTCTTTGTGGGCCTTAAGGCCCATTTCTCCTCCCTCTTGTTTTTTTTTGAGAAATTTGCGCTCCTACCAAAGAAGTTTGCCATAATTTGCAAAATACCAAAGAGAAAAAAGACACATTACTGTACACAAACAAAATGACTCTGTTATCCTTTTCTGAATTCTCCTTTCACCTGACCAACTCCAGCGGGCAGCCACATGTTTCGACAGAAGAGAGTGAGAGATACACAAGATATTCCATATCTTTATTGTCAGTACCTTTCTTTCTCTTTCATCTTTCATCTTTCATCTTTCATCTTTCATATCTTTCATCTTTTATCTTTCATCTTTGTTTCTCTTTCTTTCTCACCTAGAAACAATTTGTTCTTGAAAAATTTATAGGACTTGGAATTGGAACTCCTAAGATTGATGAAGTTTTTTTCTTTGTTGCAATTCTCTTTTGGATTTGACAGAGATGATACATCACTTAATTATTTTTCAATTTGAATAAAGCTTGACAACGTATTAGACATAAAATATAGTTGCATTATCTGAAAACAAATTTCTTAACTTATTATTTATTTAGTGTTTACATCATCAAAATTTTAGTATTTGGTTAATCAATATATAGATATGCGACGTATTTTGTTAGCCGGCTATACTATTATTTTTATTTAGAATGCCATATTTTTGTACCCACATAGGTGTTTAAAAAACATTTTTCAATTTAAATAAGAAAGTTTACCTAGTTTGACAACATATTAGACATGAAACATAGTTGAATTACTCAGAAACATAATTTCTTAACTTATTTTTTATAATGTTTACATTAACAAAGTTTTTTGTATCTGGGTAATCCATCTAATAGATGTGCAACATATATTGGTTAGCCGGATAAACTATTTTTTCACGTAATTTTAAATCGTAGCCGGCCAAGTGGCCGAAGCTATCCTATATTTATATATTGGGGGTATTGGACGAGTACCAAGGATTTAGGAGCAATTGTAATATAAGGGATTTGTGTTAAGGAATTAGGGTTGGGAGATATCCATGGGTTTGGGTTTAAGAATTAGGGTTTAGGGTTTAAGAATTAGGGTTTAGGGTTTTGCTTTTAAGGTTTAGGTGATACGTTGTACTAGTTCAGGCTTTAAGACTTGAGGGTACATGGTTTCCCCGTTTTTTGTTAGGTTTATACTTGACCATTTGCTAGATGAGTAAAAGGTTATATGTGACATTATTTATAATCGTATCCGGCTATGCAAGTTATTATCCATCTAATATGAATTTGTAGTCGGCCAAGTGACTGAAGCTATCCTATATTTATCTGTTAGGGATATTAGATCAGTTTTAAGAGTTTCACCATTCGGGAAATGGATTGAGATCGTTGAGAAACCTACTTTAATGATTTAGGGGTTAAGATTTAGATTGAATCGTATCCGGCTATGTTAGTTATTATCTATGTAATATGAATTTGTAGCCGGCCAAGTGACTGAAACTATCATATATTTATCTGTTGGAGAAACTAGATCAGTACTAAGGGTTTCACCATTCAAGAAATTGATTGAGATCATCGAGAAACATATTTTAATGATCTAGGGTTTAGATTTAATCGTTTCCGACTATACTAGTTATTATCCATGTAATATGAACTTGTACCCGGCTAAGTGGTTGAAGTTATCCAAATGTAGCAATAATCTATTGTCAGAGACAAGTGGAAAATTTGGGAAGGCAAAACATCCACCGGGCAGGACAATTTCGTCTTTTTAACTCCACTACAGTGACCACGTGCACCCTACTTTTCTTCTCTTTGGTATTCTCCTAATTTTGCAATCTTTCTTTGGTTTTCACCTAATTTGCTCTTTTTTTTTTCCATTATTTTCTTGTTTTTAATTTCATTTTCCATTTTATGAAACGAAATAAAGTGATAAAACCTCGTATAATCACTAAAAGATTTCAGCTTTGGGCGTTATTTATGGTTGTTATTCCTTTATATTTTTTTTTGTGGGCCTTTGAAGCGAAAGATGTATAGATTGTGTTAATCATCATCTTCTTGAAAGTTTATGTGATTTGATATGTTGGATGGTTAAATCGGTTAATTGATGGTCTAGTTTTGTGATGTGATACTCACACTTTGTAATCCCATTGTACTGTTTTATTTAATACACCAGTATATTTAACATTAAATAAACTCCAGTCACAGTCCTGATGCTATTTGCTAGATGAACATTGCAAAGTTTCATTTCATGTATAACTAGATGACAATTGGGTTCAAAATCAGTTTATGTACACAACTAGAATAACCTTTCAGAAGCATTGCTTTTGACTTTAAGCTTTTACGAACTATCACTGTAATTATTTAGTTATTTAAGTTGATTGTACTTAAATTCATTATTTGTTGATTCATTAGTCTGCACTCTTCACTATCTACGCATATCAATAAAATATTTCTAGAAAAAAAACAAAATAAATTATCTGAACCAGAAAACCAGCAAATTCAGTGTCGGCATTTTATCAGAAGTGTTTTTATTAAGAACACTTGTCGTATCATATATAAAAATGTAACAAAAAAATACAAATATTAAAATTTCTGTTAATAAATAAAATAAATAGATGATCAAGAAAAATAAATAAAACTTGAAATGACAGTATGCTACACGCCTTTCTCTTATCACACCTAAACTTTATATCAAATGATCAAATCCAATTTATTATGGTCTCTAAGCAAACATATGGCAATTACATTATTGTCAATTTGCATATCAAATACCTTCTATATTGTCGGAAGATTAAATATTAAATATTAAAGATCTAATTTCATACACCTACAAAGTGCAAAGAGGCAACAAAACGAAAAACAGAGAGAAGAGAGAAAAAAAGTAAAAAAAAATTAAAACAAAAGAAAAAGTTTGTGCTCTCTCTCTCTCTCCATAGATTTCTACACAGAGCCATCTCCGAACCTCCAACACACCTTTCATCGGATCTGACTTCTTCCCGAAAACCCACAATCTGATTCTTCGAAATCTTCAAAAAAAAAAAAAAACACGCTTTAATCCCCCAACAAAGTTTCCATCTTTGACTTCCACAAATTCCCCCAAAAACACAAAGTCTGCGCCTTTTGTCTCTGTTTGATCGAATTCTCCGGCGAAGGAATTTTCCGATGGGAATGCCTTCGCTGGCTTCTTCTTCTCCAAACAACCAACCATGAGCAACCACCACCACAACGAAGAAGAGGAAGAAGATGAATGCTTCCACGACTCTCTTGATCGCATAACCTCTTCTTGCTCCTGCTCCGCTTCAAACTCCGATTACGACTCCGAATCCTCCCCTCGCATCTCCTCCTCCTCCTCCGCTCATGACCCGGAGGAGCCACGCCGTCGTTACCCATTCCCCGTCCCGAAGTTTCCAATGGCTGCTTCTGCTTCTTCAAGGTTCGACCTTTGGATCTCGGAGCCAGCTTCCGTCTCCGAGAGACGCTCTAAGCTTTTAACCGAATTGGGTCTCTCCCGCGGCGAACCGGTTCACTCCCGGTTAAAACCGGTTTCCGATTCTGGACCCTCCTCCTCTGACGTTTTTTCTCGATCCATCTCGTGTAATCAGTTGGTTGGGAGAGATCATGGAGAGTGCTCAGAAACTGTCGGCGGCTTTGCTTTGAGATCGAAGTCAGATATTTCGGTTAGCCAATGTTCTTGTTTAGACTCTAAGCTTTCACATTGCAATGTGGGGACAGTTAGTGCTGATTCGTCAATGCGGTTAGAAGGGAGTTCTGATTGTGTGTTGAGAGGGTGTAGTGAGAGTGTAGAAGTGTGTACTATTAAGAATCTAGACAACGGGAAGAAGTTTGTGGTTAACGAGATTCAAGAAGACGGTACATGGAAACAGGTGAAAGAAGTTGGGACTGATACGCAGATGACAATGGAGGAGTTTGAGATGTCTGTAGGACAATCTCCCATTGTTCAGGAGCTTATGAGAAGACAAAACGTTGAGGATTCTGATAAAAACAACGCAACAACGAAAGCTAAAGATGATGAAGAGGGTAAGGATAGTAATAATAACAATACATCAAAGTCTAAGAAGAAAGGAAGTTGGTTTAAGAGCATAAAGAGTGTTGCGAGTAGCATGACTGGTGGTCATAGCAAAGAGAGACGAAGCAGTGATGATAAAGATACATCATCAGAGAGAGGTGGTCGGAGGTCAAGCTCAGCTACAGATGATTCTCAGGAATCTTCTTCTTTTCATGGACCGGAGAGAGTTAGGGTTAAACAGTATGGGAAATCGTCTAAGGAGCTCACGGCGATGTACAAGACGCAGGAGATTCAAGCGCATAACGGTTCTATTTGGAGTATTAAGTTTAGTTTGGATGGTAAGTATCTTGCTAGTGCTGGTGAGGATTGTATTATTCATGTTTGGCAAGTTGTTGAGGCTGAGAAGAGAGGAGAGTTGTTACTGGATAGACCGGAGCTGTTGCTTTTGGGTAGTAATGGTTCGCCAGAAGCAACTACTATGTCACCGAGGAGAAGAGGGAGGACTTCTGTGAGTAGGAAGTCGTTGAGTTTAGAGAATATATATGTTCCAGATTCTGTTTTTGGGCTCTCGGATAAACCGTTTTGTTCGTTTCATGGACATTTGGATGATGTGCTTGACCTTGCTTGGTCCAAGTCTCAGGTTAGTTTAGTCACTTCATTTTATTTTTGTTGTAGTTTCTGTGAAAGTATGTATAAGTAAACAAGTACTTGTTTCCTCAGCATTTGCTGTCTGCATCAATGGATAAAACAGTTCGTTTGTGGAGCTTGTCTAGCCACACTTGCTTGAAAGTATTTTCGCACAGTGATTACGGTTAGTAAGTTTGCAACAGTTTAATATGAATTTTAACTGTTTCTTTTGGTGCGTAATCAAAATAACAGTTTACTTGTTTGATGATTTATTGATTGGAACAGTGACTTGCATTCAGTTTAATCCGGTTGATGATAGATACTTCATCAGCGGTTCTTTAGATGCAAAAGTTCGCGTCTGGAGCATTCCAGATCGGCAAGTAGTTGACTGGTATGATCTTCATGAGATGGTCACTTCTGCCTGTTACACTCCAGACGGTCAGGTAAATTAAATCTGCCAAGTTATTATTTGTAGTCAGTATCTTTAGGTTTAAACATTTTCCTAATTTTCTAAAAAAATTATTGAAACTTGAAGGGTGCGTTGGTTGGTTCATACAAAGGTAGCTGTCGTCTTTACAGTGCAACAGGTAATGGATGAAGTTTGTTAAATGTGATTTTGTTTTCTTGCTGTTTCCTATGCGTTAACATTAAGTGACGGTTTATTCGTTTCCTCAGACAACAAGCTGCAACAGAAAAGCCAGATAAATTTACAGAACAAGAAGAAGAAAGCTCATCAAAAAAAGATAACTGGTTTTCAGGTAATGAGAGAATCACTTCTTCAGGAACCAAATCCAATGAAACTAAAAGACTGTTCTAAAAGTTGCTTGCTTGTGTCTCATTTCGTTACCATAGTTTGTGCCTGGAAGCTCATCTGAAGTACTAGTCACATCTTCTGACTCTCGAATCCGCGTTGTTGATGGAACTGATTTAGTTACCAAACTTAAAGGTAAACAAACAAACAAAGTTTAAAGCATTGTCTTCTGTTACTTCATTCACAAGCAAAAGTATCAATCTTTATAACCACACTCCTTACAAAGTTTCCAGCTTTATCTTCTGTTACTTCATTCACAAGCATCAATCTTTCTTTTTCCATTATTGACAGGGTTTCGAAACACGAGCAGCCAAATCTCTGCCTCAATAACAGCAGATGGGAAGTACGTAGTATCCGCAAGCGAGGATTCAAACGTGTACATATGGAAGTACGAATCCCCTGCTTCTCGACCAAGCAAGAGTAACCACAACCACAACCACAAGAACGTCACAGTTACAAACTCATACGAGCATTTCCACTGCCAAGACGTTTCTGCAGCCATCTCATGGCCCGGAATACCCTCAACAGAGTCTTGGGGAGCCACCACCCAAAACACCAACAACAACTTTGACGAAGTCTCCACAGCTAACCATCCACCCACACCTGTAGACCAGCCAGGGACGACTCTGGACCGACTCAACAGTCCAAGAAACGGGATCATTTCGAGCGCAACGAACGGATACTTTTTCGATAGAATGTCAGCGACTTGGCCTGAGGAGAAACTGATGTTTGGGAGGAACAGAAGTGGGAACCGTCTGAGTACGGATTTGTCTAACTCAGGGAACGTGTCTGCTTCTTGGGGGATGGTGATTGTCACTGCGGGTTTGAGAGGAGAGATTAGAGCGTTTCAGAACTTTGGTTTGCCCATAAGGATTTGATATTATATAAAAAAAAAAAAAAGATAAAAAAAGTGTACAGAGTGGTGGTAAAGAAAAAAAAAAAATCGAGTGAGGTTTGTAATATTACTAGCGAGCTTTTTTTTTTCTTCATTCGATTTTTTTTTTTTAATTGTTTACAAGAACATCGAGAGAACAGAGAGGGAGAAGTATACTGATCTTTTGTAGAGTTTACAGACACGAAACAGCTGTTGCTTTCGTTGACCAAAAAAAAAAAAAACAGCTGTTGTTTTTTGTTAGTTAAACCTCAGGCCCATTAAAGTTTTTGGCCCATATTGTATTAATAAAACGTTGTCGTTTTTGTCTTTTGTAGAGTTTATGACACGAAACAGCTGTTGCTTTTTGTTAATTAAAGCTTAGGCCCATTAAAGTTTTTGGCCCATATTGTATTACTGAAACGTAGTCGTTTTGATGATCGTGAAGAGAGTTAAAGAGACAGCTTTGTCTTTTAGGTTTGGACTCTGTTCTAAAACCCTAGAAAAGAGTTTAGCGCTGTCTGTTTCTGCTATAGAGAAAGAAAAAAAAGAATGGGGAGGAAGAGAAAGCATAGCGAGGCTGAAGCGGCGGCTCCGGTGAAGGATGACACTGCTCCGGAGAGACCTAAGAGAACTCTTTTAGGTTGGAAAGATAAGAAAGAAGATGTTGAGGAAGCTAAGGAAGCGTCTGTGTCTGTGCCTGAGTTCAGGAATAAAGAGAAGGTTCTCGTTACTTGTTCCCGTCGGATTAGTTACAGGTGAAGCGAGTTTTGATTTGATTTTTGTTTACTCGTTTGATTGTGTAGAAGAATAATAACAAAGTATATGTTTCTTTGTTTGTTAATTCGTTTGTAAAGGTATCGGCATCTGATGTTGAACATAGTGTCACTTCTGCCACACTGTAAGAAAGATAGTAAGGTGGAAGCTAAGAGCAGTAAAGGCGCGACTCTTAATGAGCTTGTTGAGCTTAAGGGCTCTTCTTCCTGCTTGTTCTTCGAGGTAAAGATACATTCTTTCTTGGTTTCTGTAGGGTCTAGTCTTCTTAAGAGGCTTTGTGTAATCAAGTTTGATACATAGAAGATGGAACAAATCGTTGAACTGACGGCAACATTTTGTGGTTCAAATTGGGTTCCTTTGTGTCTTATGCTCTTAACGTCAGCTTGTCTGGATTTGCTTATATGGAGTAGTAAACTGAAGTTTGGTATGTGTTTATTTGTTTGGGTCTGCAGTGTAGGAAGCATAAAGATCTTTACATGTGGATGGTGAAGTCCCCTAGTGGACCCTCTGTTAAGTTCTTGGTTAATGCTGGTAATTTCTCCAACCCCCTTGTATTTTTGTTCAGAATTAGTTATTGGTGGAGCTTTATATATCTTGTTTGTCTTATGTTTCTAAATTTTTTTATATATTGTGAAGTTCACACAATGGAGGAGCTGAAACTAACTGGAAACCATCTGAAAGGGTCACGCCCTCTCTTGACATTCTCATCTAATTTCGATAAAGATGTACACTGGAAACTTTTGAAAGAGATGTTAACACAGGTCATTATCCCATTATTTTCATTCCCTTAGGTTCCTGGTTACTGTTGGTTTGTACATCATGCTGATTAGTGTTTCTCCTCCCGTCTCTTGCAGGTTTTTGGAATCCCCAAGGAACACAGAAAGTCTAAACCTTACCATGACCACGTGTTTGCTTTCTCCATTGTCGATGACCATATCTGGTTCCGTAATTACCAGGTTGGTTGCATCTCAGAGATCAACTGGTGTTGTTACTCTTTGTTTCAGTTTGGTTTTTAACTCGGTCAATGTCTGTTGTATCTTCCTTTTGCAGATATCAGTACCTCACAATGAGGCAGACAGGGTTGCGCGAGGTGGTCTAGATAAAATGACCCTTGTCGAGGTCTGGCTATAAACTCTATAAGTAACAATAATTTTCGTAGTTGTTTTATGCTAGTGTTGATTGAAATAGAATATGATGACAGGTTGGTCCAAGGTTTTGTTTAAACCCGATTAAGATCTTCGGAGGCAGCTTTGGAGGTCCAACTCTTTACGAGAACCCATTCTACGTATCTCCAAACCAGGTACTTTGTTCTGTATGCAAAACTAGATAAGAACAAGTTGCTGATGAGTGATCATTTTCTGGTTCAAAGTCCTAATTTTGTTTTCAATTTTGTTCTTCAAGATCCGAGCCTTGGAGAAAAGAAGTAAAGCAGGGAAGTTTGCAAAGAAAATCAAAGCAAAAACGAGGAGAAAGATGCATGAGCTTTCAAACCTATTGGAGCCTGATGAGTTTGCAGACATGTGGAAGGATGATGAATGAATATGCTCCATCAAGTCTTTTTTGTTGTAAACTTCCAAATTCACAGAACCATCACAGTTTTGTCTTTGTACTGTTCTTGACTCCGTTTTCATCTTTCCCTCTTATGGGATCAAAACGCTATATTTTCTTGCGAATTAAAGAGTGAGTTTAACAAGTAAAGAGTCCATTCAAAGCTCTTTGCATAAACAGTAGCATGAACACCCAAAATTCACAGAAACAATACATTTTCATGTCTTCAGTGTTCCTTATATATCATTATGTGGTTTTTTGTTTGTAAGAGATGCCAAAGCAATTTAGTTTCTTTATTCAAATTGTGCCAAAGTTAAATTCACAGAATCATCAACACATTGTCTTTTCACTGTTGTTTTCTTCTGTCCCTCTTATGACTGAAAAGCTGAAATCTTTTTGTTTGTTTCTTATCTTTTTTTCTTGCAAACTGACAAGATCATCGGCATCTCTTTGCAATGTAAGATGCAATATAGTTTATTTTATTAATATAGCATCAAAGGTCTAATTACATAAAAACAAAGTAAAAAGAAAATTCAACAAGACAGCAGAAAGAACAACTTAAAGAGTTTCAATTATAAAAAAAAAAAAAGTTAACGAGAATTAGCAAGAGCCCAGTTAGCCTCACTTCCTCTCCTAGGGATCCCATTAACCTTAGAACAAGCATCCACTTTGAAATTAGCTCCACATATCACACCTTCACTATCAATCCTCGGCATCGCCTTCATCTCATTCCTCGGATGCTCAAAACTCTTAAGCCCTGTCTCACTATGAAACATACACCCTACAAAACACACAACATCAGATCTAACTCACAAAATGTTGCATCATTAAAATGGTCTCTGTGTTTAAGTTTACTCACCAGTAGGGAAAGGAGCAAAAGACTTAGCACACCCTTGTTTTATAATCTTCACATCATCAGACATAACAACAGACCCATCACCAGAGATCCCCCAGTAAAGACTCTCTCCACCATCAGAACTCAAAGCCGAGAAAACAGAGGATGTCTGAGTATCGTAAACCACAAAGGCAAAGCTTCCTTCTAACCCTCTGAGGACTTGATCAGCAGGGTAAGGACCACGGTCACGTAACGTCCTGTAAGCTTCGATCACAAACATTGCTTCGCTCGTGTTTTTACCCGTGAGTCCGTACTGTCGGTTCAACGTGCAGAGATTAGTTAACGTGCCGAGGAAGGTACAGTAGATTCCGTCTATACCGCAGAAGAGTTTCTTGCGAAGAGAGGAGGTTTCGGGGCGAGAGTAGGCTAAGACGGCGGAGTCGCCAAAGGTCATGGAGAAGGCTGTGTCTTTGTGGAGGGTGAGGAAGTCGGAGAGGGTTTCTCCGGGGAGTTTTGGGGAGTGAGATGCTGGGCTGTTGAGTTCTTCTGGTGGGTGAGCAAATGCTTTCTGGAATATTGCCAACATTTTTGTTTTTCTTTTGTTTGAATCTTTTGTTGTTGTTGTTGTTGTTGTGGTGGTGAGGAGAAAGTGTTGATGTAAGAGGATATTTATACGAGGTGATTCCACGTGATGATGACTAGGATTTATTAGATTTGGGATAAGACCATGTTCCGACATGTCTGACGTGTTCTTATCCGTTTCTTTTGTAAATGATTCTAAATTTATCATTTTGTCAAAATCGAGTCAATAAACAACTTGATTAATCCAACTACTTAATTAATTCGAACCTATCCTTGTAATGCTTCGATCTTTTATCGTGCCACGTTAGAAAAAGTACTAATTCTTTTTTTTTTATCAACGTTATGTAATAGTAATAGTACGTTTTTACTGTTTCTTTAATATGTTAATAGTATCTTTTGATATTATATATTTATGTCAAACCTTTGTTAAAAATATATATATATATATATATATATATATATATATTTCTTTTTATAGCAAAACATATCAGTATAATGGGGTTTGTTATTGTCAACCAGCACTAATTAAAGTAATCATCGCTTTTATAGTAGCTCTTGTAAGAAATTATGTTTTAACGATGAAAAGAAGAAACAAACTTAAAATGATCAAATTATTAAATAAGTAGATAAGATAAACAAGTTTCTGTGTTGTGATTTATTGTGAGATTTCTACTATAGTAAAATCTTTATAAATTAATAATGTAGAGATTTTAAAATTTAATTAATTTAGATATTAATTTATAAAAAAATTCCTTATTTAAATTTTTTATTTTAAAATATATTTTCTAAAATAAGAATATATATGATTTTAGTGTATAAACATTATTTTTAAAAGTTTAACATTTATATCAATTTTATTACATTATTTTGTGTATATAATATATATTACATATAATATAAATTTATTTTTAGATATAATACTACTAAATCTCATCAAAAATTATAATAAGTGTTAAAAATATAAAGAAAATTTCATTATGAATATAAAATAAATAATACATTGATATATTCTTATGTATACAAATATATATACATATAGTAATTAATTTATAATTTTAATAAAACCATATATTTAGATATATATTCTTTTAAAAATATTATTTTATAATTTTATCGATTAAGATCAAATTTCGAATTGATCTAAATTGGAAACAAAATTTATCAAATATTATTTTATAGAAAACAAAATTTATCAAATATTATTTTATAGAAGTTCTATTATTATTTTATCCTCATAACTCCCCTTTATTTTTTTAAAATGTATTTCGCCGTTGTAACGTTACCGACACAGTTTATTACGGAGGAAAGTTAGATCTACGTTAATCAATTTCTTAGTTGGATCCACGTCATTCCCATCAATTACTCTTTAGACTCTTTGATCTTTAGAATTCACAAATCCAACAGAAGAAATATCTACGATTAGACACAGCGATTAAAACTCCGTACCAAACCAAAATGATCTTCCACTACCATCATCTTACAAAATAAACAAACCGGTTTAACCGATTTTGATCCGGTTCATACAAAAGCGAGCTGATTTTATTTACCCATCTCGGATCAACAATGTCGACTACGAGAACAGCCACACAATTGAGAAACATTGTAAAGTGAGTCGTGATTAGGCATTAGGCTGAGATCTTTTGTTATCTCCAAGCCCCAAAAATGCGACCAAGTTGTTGAGCAATCACAATGATGTGATACAATCACACAAACTGAAGCTAACTTGAGAAACATAGTATGGTTCATTCCCGGTTCTGTTTTACAATATGTAGTCTGTTTTGAACATTAATCGTGGTTCATTCCCGGTTCTGTTTTACAATATGTAGTCTGTTTTGAACATTACTCGTGTCTCGTGTTGTGAGCTTTCTTCGAGAATGTACTAAACCGACCAAGTATCCGTAAAAGTAAAACTAATCCCTGAGATGAGCATAACTCTTTGTAATGACTAATGAGTTAGTGCTCCACCGACGATTTTGGTAACCGACAGTTTCAGTTTGTTTTTGGGCACTACTTTCAACTACTTAATTTAATGTAGGATTATTATTTATGACATCCTCAGATATTTGAATTCCACGTCATTTCCAATCAATTATTATTTCCTCTTTGGGTTTTGCATACACCAAACCGGAAATATCTTTGATACAGTCATAGACTATAGAAAAAAAAAATCAAACCGATACAAATCATAACAAAATACACTAACCGGTTAACTCAATCTCAATCCGGTTCATACAAACATGCTTCTGTTATTATTATTTACCTTTTGGATCAACAAAGTCTGCTACGAGAACGACCACAATGGAGAAAGATCTCCGTAGGTTCTAAGCAGCCACGGAGCGAGTCATGACCAAGCTGAGCTCTCTCGTTATCCCCAAACCCGAATATGCGACCACCTTGAGTCACCACAATGGTGTGATACAAACCTGTGCTTACTTGACACACACGGTGTGGTTTCAGACACTCCAACACTCTTGGTCTAAGAACTTTGTCGGAAACTCCTCTGTCCGGGAAACCAAGGCTTCCAAATCCCATCCACCCAAATCCATACAATGATCCACTTTCCACTAATACAAAAGTTTTCCTCTTTCTTGCACACACCTGCAAGAAAATGCAGAGTCATGATCACATATCAGTTCTTCCTCAAGAACTCTTTGAACATATGGGGGAAGGATCTAACCTGGACAGCAAGGCAGTTGTTGAGACTGACTAAAACTTGAGGAGTGATCTTGTCGTTTTCATCTCCATGCCCTAGAGCACCACAGTAACCTTTACCCCATGTGTATACCTAAGCGTTCAAAGAACAATCAAAACAAGATTCTTAACCGAATAGAGACAGAGATAGATGGAAAAATCAGTCCACTTACACGGCCATTGGAATCAAGTGCCACGGCGTGTTCATCACCTGCAGAGACACGGAGTATATGAATACCTTTTCTTTTAAAAGCCTGAATGACACGCGGCTGGTGCTCGTCCTGTTGCTCTCCATGACCAAGACAAAAGCTAGATCCATAGCCAAATGAGTAAACCGAGCCATCTTGTGTTACCGCTAAAACATAGCTCGGCCCCGTTGAGATTTGCACCACAGGGCCAACGCTTTGAAGAAACTCAACAGCTTTGGGTACTGGTCTGTCCAAGGTATCTCCATGACCAAGCTGCCCATGTGTGTTTGATCCACATGTAAACACACGCCCTTCTCTTGATAGAAACACAGTGAAGTGAAGCCCAGCAGCCACCTGCTTACAAGGAGTTCCCTTCAAAGCCTCAACAAGCTTAGGCCTAAATATTGGACGGCTGATATCTAAATGACCACAGCAATGCGATGAGTTATCTCCACATGTCAGAACCTGTGCAGGACTCAAAGTGAGTATGTCAAGCAAAAAATAAACTCAACAGGACATATTTTCATAGAAACAGAAGCAACCAACCTCTCCAGATTGCAATACGAAAGCAGAATGGTTCTGCGTGGCTGAGACTTGAGCAACTTTAGCAGAGAGAGGAAACTCCACAGGCGTAAACGCTACGCACTGAGTAGTTTCTGGACCATGAGCAAGAACACCGGACAAACTCGAACCACAAGAGTAAACCTTTGAGTTGTTGATTAGCAACGTGTGATACCTTCCCGTTGTAACTTGCATCTGCACAAAAGCATGAAAGAAACACATTTGTTACCTCTAAACCAAACCAATCTCCAAAGCTATACTCCTATCCTTTAAACCAATTTCTCAACTATCACAAACCTACCTAAGACTACTACTCAACAAATGAAAAGTTCACACAAACAAAATGAAAACCATACATTGCCTGCAGAGGTTTCAACCATATCAGAGGATTGCTCAACAGACTGCAAGAACCTCAAAAGCCGTTTCCAGTTCCCCTCACAGTTCGCAAAAAGCTCCTTCTGAGTAGCTAAACCCATTCCAACATAGACAGGATGAACAGAGCAAAGCAGAGACGCTGCGTAATCAGCTAACGACCTAAACTTCAAAGGGTACACTCCAAAGCTCCCTCCAAAAGCCTTAGAGGTCAGTTCCAAACTAACCAGATCAAACGCATTAAGCCTTCCAGATGTCAACACCTCCAAGATCAAATGACAAGGAAGATCCTCAAACGAAACCAACCAGTTTCCTCCAGCCATAACTAATGAAAACAGAGTTTTTTTTTTTTCAAATTCGAACGTTAAAGGACGAGACTTTCTTGAGAGGATTGAAGCTAAAGGAAACGAAAGGTTGAGACTTTGTGGATTAGAAACAAAGGTTCAGATTTTGAGACGAAATCTAGAGCAGTTGAAGTAGCGTATGAAGAAGACGTTGGATGGTAAGAAGAGATAGGAGATCGAATAGGAGAAAGGAGTTTTAGATGAGAGTTTCGCGGTTTGAAAACTAATCATGAGAAGGGTACAGATCAGATTGCAAGGAAATCAATCTCCACCAGATTTCTTCAGAATTTTTACCTGCAAAAAACAGAGTAGCAAAACAGAGCAAATCCCTAATTTTAATTTGATCGAGAGGAGGAGAAGAAGGTTATTAATGTTGAATATGCGTGAGAGCTTATCTGGAAAGCAAAAGCTTCTGACTTTATTGGTGCTGAGGCTCACTAATTAACAAATGAAGCCAAAAAGTCTAGAAAGAGCCTTTTTGTGAGAGAATGTTGAAAGACGTGTGAAGAGGAATAGAAAAATTCAGTGTCTTGCTTCTTAAGCTTCTTCTTTTGTGGCGATGCTTCCTCTCTGTCGTGGAGAGAGTGAGTTTGCAGAATCTTTTTGGGGTTTTAATTAGTCCTCGTCCTTACACTGTTTTAGTTGTTGGGAGTAGTTGTTTAGTTTGTGGTTGAGAATCAGACGCCACATAAGACAGTTGAACATGTAAGTTTATGCGGCTAGCATTTGACAAATGAGGATGGAGAAACAAACAACAATTTGTAGAAGCTTCTCTATTTTAAGTCATTAGAGCATCCCCATTAGTGAACTCACTAATGGGGTTCATAGGATTTTTTTATTAATTTTTGGGTGGGGTACTTAGGTTGCCACACCAAACAAAAGCAAGATCTCTGAATACAAGTGGGTCTCATTTCTCACCAATAAGAATCAGTCTCTCCCGGATGAAATGGAGTTGGTCACACAAATAAAAATTGTTACAAACAACAGATATGTATATTCCCATGTTAATGTTGTAGAATTTACTACACTGGAATTCTGTCTTTGAGGTAGCTCAAGACTGCTTTTGTTCCTCTTTCTAGAATTGGTCTCCTGATGCTGATAATGTTGGTGAAAAGGTGAAAAGAAAATCAAACTTGTTTGTATGGTGAATGAATTGAGTTTTTTATTCTTTAATGGATAGAAGAAAATACCTTCTTAATGGATTCCCATCAAGCCTTAGAACCTCAAGTGTTGGCTCAAGCAAACCCTAAGAAACAACACATGTTTGTTATCAGCAAATTTTAAATGCAATTTCCATTTTCCAGATGATAAAAGAAAGGCGACTTACCAGTTCTGGAGGAAGACTTGAAATGTTGTTGTTAGATATGTCCAGGTGTTTGAGTGAAGTCATGTTCTTGACTTCCTGCTTGGAAAAAAAAACAGAGCCAATGCAAAATAACATTATTTGGTTAATTACCTGATTCAGGCAGTTTCCACTAAATTCAAACTACAGACTCATAAATCCGAAATTAAAAACAACAAAGTAAAGCTTAAAGCAGCAATATACCTTGGGAATCGATTGAAGTGAATTCTGGCTCAAATCAAGGATAATCAGGTTAGATAAGCTGAGGATTTCTTCAGGGACTTCAGACAGCTGGACACGGCTGTCAAGGGAAGTATCACTCTTAACCTAGTGAAAAGTGTTACATGGGCGACGAATAATGTAACGTATAATAACAAACCTCAAATAAAGCTCTCGTAGTTGTGGCATGTGCGAAAACTTCGGACGCTCTACGATGCCCAAAGAAGATGCATCACCACTTAGGTCGAGAATCTGAAGCCTAGAGGCTGCTTGAAACCCATCCAAGGGAATCTTACAAGCAAATGAAAAAAAAGAAGGTGATGGGTTAGCGTCTTCTAGAGTAGAAGCTATAATTAACTCTTTAAACATTTTCTCAACAAACAGCACCAACCTGCTTCAGGGGATTATTATCCAGCTTCAAGCACACAAGACCAGGAAGTGACTTCAAGATTTCACCGGGCCAGTCTTTAATCTTGTTCCTTGACAAAATCAAAGTCTGCAGTTACAAAGACAATATGGAATCTTTAGCAGCCGAGACAGGTTTATAGCATAGGCACATGACTATTTATGGAAAACCCATTTACCTGAAGGGAAACAGATGAAGAAAGCTGAGCAGGCAATTCCTCGATAGAGTTCTTAGAAAGATTAACTTTCGTGATTTCACCAGACTCCCAAACTTCTGAAGGGACAGCACTCAAGTTGAGACCTTCCAGAGAAAGTTCCTGGAGTTGTGTGTAGCGTCAATCGATTAACATCATAAAACGTTAGGATGGTGCTCCGATCCGTGAATTCACTTACCTTCGAAGATATGGACATTCGAGCTGCTGAAGCAATTATGTTTTCCTTCGTGGGAGTGCTTGCACTTGTTTCTATAAATGGAAACCTTTAAAAGTTAGCCAATACCTCTTAGATGAGAGAGAGACAGAGCGTGATGTTGGACTGAAGTACCTTCACTATTAGAAAGACGGCTCCTGAGATACTTTAATAGAGTAGCTGTTGGACCATTTACTAACGAGCTGAAAAGCCAGATAAAGAAAGAAATATTGGCTTCTTGAAGTAGCAAACCAAGAAACCAGACAGTGACAGCGTAAAAAATTACCTTCTGAGGGTTCTCAAAGGATTGCCAACAAGCCCAAGCTTTTTCAGAGTAGTCATGTTTCCTATAAGAAAAGGAAAGCATTATGTTAATTGTCATTTTTATGATGTCATATGTAAATTCATTAACAAGCAGGGGAAACAAAAATGGCTAGTGTTGTTTCCTTGTACCGAGCTCAGGATGCAATCCTGTCAACGAATTATTTGAGAGATCAAGGTACGAGAGCTTCAATCTACATCCACCAACTGGATATTCCTTGAGCTGAAAATCAGGAGAAACCAGAAGGGTGCAGGCCACTAGTTAGAAGCAAGCGATTGTCACTGGATAAAGGATTTCAGATCTATATAAACTCTAAAAAAAACAAGAAATGAGCACAATACCTGATTAGAACGAAGATCTAGTGTTCCAAGACGTGATAGATCTCCAATTTCCGCTGGTAATGTCGATAACGAGTTCATTCTGAATAAATTACAGAGACGAGAATGTCAATAGTGAAAGTCTCTAATCAAACAAATCACTCTTAAGCGACAGTAGTAGAGAATGACCCCAAATAGAACTCCACAAGAGAGGAGCAACCGCCTATTGATACTGGGATAGACGTGATTTCTGCATGAATCGAATACGAAAACAACTCAGCAACCACATAGAAGGAATAAGTTACAGAAACATTAACTTCTCAGATTTTACTTACTGTTCTGGTGAAGGTCAAGCCGGATAAGACGTGAAAGGCTTCCGATATTTTGTGGCAGATCAACCAACATATTCTTAGCTACAGAGTGAAAAAGATATCAACGTGTGCCCCCGCAATCTTTCAATATGTAAGAAACGCAGAATAAAAAACTGAATTTCATTACATGCATTAAGTTCTGAAAGCATGGTCCACGATGCTATCTGCCTCTCAGAGAGAGCGGTAAGCTTGTTTCCCTGCAATAAGGAAAACTTACATTGGTAAATCATCTTTCTCTACCCAAACATAGCATTGAATACCAATGCTTTCTCCTTCTTCAGACAGGGAGAGGACAAAAATAAATGCTAAGTAGCCACTACAATCTAGAGAGAAGAAACGACACCAGTCTCATACCTCCAGATCAAGCTTGGATAATTTGGAACAGTTGGCCATGTCTTCATGCAAACTAGAAATTTGATTATTTGAGGCCTGTGGATTATAGTAAGCACAATCATTGCCATAAATAATATGAGAGTACAAGTAAAAGAAAACTCAAATAATCCACAAGCAACACGGAACAACCTTCAAATCTGATAAGTCTAAACATCTTCCAAGAGACTCTGGAAGTTCTTTAAGCCGATTGCTTGAGCAGTCGAGCCTGAAGCAATCACAAGGAGTTTGAATCAATTATGAACTGTGAAATTTTTATGAATTCAGTGCCCTATGCCAGGGATAACCTACTTGACAAGAGAAGTTGCAGAACCAATTTGCTCAGGAAGTTCTGAGATTGAGTTGAAAGACACATCCAACGACTTCATCGCCGTAAGCCTACGAAATAAGAGAGCATTTAAACATTATCACCAAAAGTGAACACAATGGAACCACACAAGAAAGCTCAAGAAAACACTCACTCCCCAATGGCAGCTGGAAGTTGAGACAGTTTGTTGTGACTGACATTTAACACAACCAAACAAGCAAGGTTCTTAAGATCTTCTCTTAAAACCTCAATTTCATTATGCGCCAAAATAAGCTTCTGTAAATCAACAGCCTGCAAGGTACAAGATAAACATTCAAGAAAATTGATGACATAACAAGAATGCATTAGAGGAAAAGGATTTAAATTCATCACCTCCCACCAGTTCTCTCCTTCTCCGGTTGTTTCCAGACATTGATATACCTCTGTAGGTACCTCCCTGAAAATCGAAACCACCCTCTCAAATCAATAAAAATTGGTGCAAGTAAAAGACTTTGCAGCAGCTAAATATACAAAATGAATCTCGTGAATATACAAGATCTGATTCTAAGCAACAGAGAGGAGCAAAACCTTTTGGATTATAAACGTATTTACAAGCAAAAAAAAAAAAACAAAGACTCGTCATCTATATGCATCTAAGATTTTCTCAGATAATCACATTCTATCCAATTTCGAAAACTCAAAAGAAAAAGAAAACAATTGAAGCTGGTGGATCTAACCGGAGAGATCGATTGGAAAGGTTGAGCGAACCGGATGTTCGAGCTGCCTTCAAAATCCGATCCATTACAAGACACAAACACCACTCTCTGTCCCTGATTTGGTCGGTCTTATTGTTCCCGTCTCTGTCACTAATCGTTTATGAACAGAAATGAAAAACGTTGTCGTTTCGAGAAGCTTAATTAATTTAATAGTACTTATTTATGAAATAAAATTAAACAATATAATTCGTATATTTCATTGTAATTAATACAGGTTAACTGGATTTATGGGGAAATCAAAAGATTAAACAAAACGTTGTGCGAGTACGGAGTGTATTGGTGTCGTGAAGCCAAGTCATGTATTGTATACTGTATTTTGGTATCGTTGCTGTAACGAGGATGCTTAGAATGATCATCATGAGATCATGGCACGAGCAATGATCATGTCACACTATATATCAATACATTATGCAATACAGTTCCAGTTCCCAGCCTCTTTACTATTTCTTAATCAAAGTTTATTTATTTAAAACTTTATGTTGGATTATTCAACTTAATGTGAACCTTTTATCAAACCAAAATATGATATATATCCTTATGACTGATTTTATCAGACTGTGTGTTTCCATGGACACTGAAAAGCTTAGCCGTGCATATCGTTTGAACTAGGTGCAAGAGCTTCTTCGGTCATGGTTTCTTTTTCTGACATGTGCTTGTCTTGTCCTGAACTGTAAGGTGAACAATGAGAACAGCTTGGTGGCTGTTCGTATACAGGTGGGCGGTAATACGGTTCTCTTGGAGTGCAACCACCGGTTTGGCATCCCCCAGAACCATACCCAGGATTAACCCTGACTCCTGGAATCTCAAAACCGGGAATCTGTGCTCCTGGAACTGTTATGGGAGGGATTGTTATGCCTGGGACAACTACACTTGGTACAACACCACTAGAGCCACCTCCTATACCTATACCAATCCCTTCACCTGAACCACTTCCCTGTCCAATGCCTTCACCGTATCCGCTACCTGGAGCTCCATTGATAGGACCGCAGTTCGGTTGGCCATACCCGGAGCCAATGCCTTGTCCATATCCACTGCCTCCACTGGACCCAATGCCTTGTCCATAGCCACTGCCTCCACTTGAGCCAATGCCTTCTCCATAGCCATTGCCTCCACTTGAGCCAATGCCTTGTCCATAGCCACTGCCTCCACTTGAGCCAATGCCTTCTCCATAGCCACTGCCTCCACTTGAGCCGATGCCTTGTCCATATCCATTGCCTTGTCCATATCCATTGCCTCCACTAGAGCCAATGCCTTCTCCATATCCACCGCCACTTCCATAGCCCCTACCTGCACCAAACCCCATAGGCTTAACTGTGTGGTCAGGATCTTCTGGTTCACTCGCCAGGGACTGCACTTTATGATCAGGCTTTTCTTTGTGATCTAGCATTAATTTAGGATCAGGATCTTCTAGCTCATCCCACATGGGTTGCATTTTATGATCAGGCATGACCTTATCCTCAGGCTCTTCTGGTTCACCCGGCATGGATTGCATTTTATGTTCAGGCATGACCTTGTCCTCAGGCTCCTCTGGTTCACCTGCCATGGACTGCAGCTTATGGTCAGGCATGACCTTATCCTCAGGCTCTTCTGGTTCACCCGGCATGGATTGCATTTTATGTTCAGGCATGATCTTGTCCTCAGGCTCTTCCGGTTCACCCGGCATAGACTGCAGCTTACGGTCAGGCATGACCTTGTCCTCAGGCTCTTCTGGTTCACCCGGCATGGACTGAAGCTTATGTTCATGCTTGAATTTGTGCTCAGGTTCAACATTGAACAAGTCATGATCTTGCTCACTGAAAAGAACCACCCCAGGCATCATTACATTGTTTAGATCAAGCTTGCTCGCCTCCATCATGGCGAGATCCTTGAGAACCCTGCGTGCATAAATTGAACTAAAGAAGCAGAGTAATAGGACGAGTCCAAAGCATTTGCCTTGGTGTCCCTTTGCCATTATTTTTACTATGAAGTAAACTGATGCATTTTTCAAAATAAAGAATCCCTCATGGTTTTATAGGAAGTGATATTTTCTACTTTAAAGAAAACACATACCGTGAAAGCAAAATAGTATGAAAAAGTGATTCACAAACATAGCATGAGTCCAAGGAGAAAAGTAAGAAGCTTTTCCCAATAACACAAATTGTATGTTTAGCAACTTCAACTCTTACAAGTTTAGTAAACATTTAGGATTATTTGCCAACAAGAAACTCCATCAACAACGATCTTTGAAGCAAGATGTTGTTCTATAAAATCTAAAAGAAAGAAAAAAAAAAACTCAACTGAGAGAACAACTTGGTAGATTTCAGAGAGTGCCACCATTATCACCAGCTTGTTGTGATACCACCCTTCAATTTAATGTATGATACCACCTGAAAACAAAAATTAAAGGGTGGTAGTGAGAACCAAAATTAGTTGATGTAATTTGATCTTAGTTTATTTTTGTTATTTATAATTTATTACAATGATGTTTTGCTTTTAGTTTATTTTGGATTTGAAGTTTAATTTATTATTCTTATTAGACAATTAAATATTTATAGTTTTATATTTTGATTTTTTAGATATCATTACTCTTAACTTCTTATAANTTATTTTTGTTATTTATAATTTATTACAATGATGTTTTGCTTTTAGTTTATTTTGGATTTGAAGTTTAATTTATTATTCTTATTAGACAATTAAATATTTATAGTTTTATATTTTGATTTTTTAGATATCATTACTCTTAACTTCTTATAAAGAATTAAATAGTGTAAACTAGTTTTTGATATTTTGTATATTTATACATTTTGTTTTTTAAAAACATTTACAAAATATTTAACTTTAATTTTTATATTTTTATTTTCATAGTTAATATATTATTATATAATAAATTTTTATTTATTAACCCGTGGTTCATCCGCGATCGATCCAGTGATCCAATAATTCGGTAAGTCGTTCGGTTCAGTGTCTAGGTCGTATTTAAAAACATTGATGATCTAACTTAATAGAACAGATGCAAAAGAAAATAATAATAATTTAAGTGTTTTTTTTACAACATTTTGAGTGTTATTAATTTTGTCAAAACGATACAGTAATCATTCGGTCAAAAAGTATCATTTGTACAACCCAAAAAAGAGTCTCATTACATGTGAGATGTTATTATGATTGAGTAAAAAAAATGTGATTTTGCTAAAATTTGAGGAGACACTGAATATATGTAGTAAGTCCTTAATGTTTTTATTTATTATGAAGTAATTCTCCTTAGTTTTATTCTTTATCAGAATACATGTACATTTTGTTGTATTGACAAAGTAGCCCTTCTTCCTTCATTTTCCTTGTCCGGTCAAATTAATCGTTTTCTCTCGGTTCTTACTCCGGTCGCTGACGAATTCTGGTGAGCTCGTCACACACCTAATATACTCATTATCTTTTTCAAAAAATTCTAAATAGTTCATGGATCTTCGTCTCCCTAACGAGGCTCTTAAATTTCTGTTACATAGTGTTCCCATTATGCAACCTGAAACTGTTCCTATGATCTTTTGCTGTCATAAAGTTTGCGTTTTTTTTTTTATAACTGACAAGTTATAAGCTTTGACTGGTAAACTATTGCAGAACAAGTATGATGGGTTCGAGAGGAATCATCAGTGATAAATGGTCAATGAGGATTCTATGGGGCTGTGTTCTCGGAAGTGCTGTTGGTAATGTTCTTCTTCTTAGACCTTGCCTTTTTTTTTTCTCAAACGCATAAAGCTTTCTTCTTCTTTCTCTGATTGTTTTAGGTTTATACATGGTTGCTGTAGAAAGACAAACCCAGAACAGAGCACGTGCTTTGGCTGTATAAAAATTAAAGTTAAATATTTTGTAAATGTTTTTAAAAAACAAAATGTATAAATATACAAAATATCAAAAACTAGTTTACACTATTTAATTCTTTATAAGAAGTTAAGAGTAATGATATCTAAAAAATCAAAATATAAAACTATAAATATTTAATTGTCTAATAAGAATAATAAATTAAACTTCAAATCCAAAATAAACTAAAAGCAAAACATCATTGTAATAAATTATAAATAACAAAAATAANTTATAAGAAGTTAAGAGTAATGATATCTAAAAAATCAAAATATAAAACTATAAATATTTAATTGTCTAATAAGAATAATAAATTAAACTTCAAATCCAAAATAAACTAAAAGCAAAACATCATTGTAATAAATTATAAATAACAAAAATAAACTAAGATCAAATTACATCAACTAATTTTGGTTCTCACTACCACCCTTCAATTTAATGTATGATAAAAATATCATAAAATTTAATCTAAATTTAAAGAAAAAGACGGCAATGCTAATAACTAAAACGTGTAAATCTAACTTTAAATTAAAAATTTAGAATATAAAATAGAATAAAAACATAATTTAAAACTAAAAAGTAAAAAATTATTTATTGGTTCAACTAGCATCGAATTTTAGTGGTTTTTCTGGATTTTTGCGGATTTTTAAATTTTGGGTTTTTAACAAAATCCGAACTGAGTTTATTTTGGATCACCTGATTTATCGGATCAACCGCGGATCCGGATCAGGTTTCAAAACACTGAAGATCATTAAAAACACTGAGGATCATTAAAATGCGTAGAATCTCAAAAAGTCGTAATATTTGAATAAATACCATATGTGATTTGATTTTAAATTATTGGGAAACATTAAAACATCTAATAAAGGAGTTAAATGTTACAAGTGAAGTTTCGGGGAAAAAGCTTTGAAAACACTCTTCGTCCTCATGCACCGATTACATTTGTCTACTTAACATCGCTGTCCAGTTACCTCTCTAGTCCACTCTTCTTCTTCTCTTTTCTCCGGTCCAACTTCACAAGTCTCGCTCTTAACCAACTCAGATTGTCGATTGATTAGCCCTTTCTCTCTGTACATCTCCGGCGGCTAAAACCTTCCTCCGACCTACTCAGATTTCTTCACTTCCGGTGGTAAGCGAGAACTCTTACATTCTACTCTTGTCTCTTCGCATTGCTGATTTATTGCAAATGGGTTGTCTCTCTTTAGTCTCCAATCAAGTTCCGATTGCTTCTCTATCAAAAAATAAAATATTCCTTTATTCTTCTTCTTCTTTCTGCTTTATGCTGTTTTTTTTTTAAAGTTGTCACATTCTTCGGTTTCTTTTATGCGAAGTTTCCTTCTCATCTATTTTGCGCTGTGAGTATCGATTATAACCAGTAAAAATCGTGTCTTTTTTAATATTTTCCCTGAAAGTTCACATGTTTTGGTACTGTGCCATTGATTTGCTTCACTTGTATTACACTACAAGTGCAAAAATGATTCCTTGATGGGCTTTCGTAGTGTTAAATGTCAGGTTAGCCGTTAAACTGACCAGGTTTCCCTTTTTTTCTACTTTGGTTGGAGATTATGCCTGCCAGGTGTTTGATCCTGCATTTTTGGGTAACATAACAGCCAAATCTATGTTTAAAGTTTTCTTTTTTCGGACATAGTTTACAAGCCATGTTCTGCTTTTTATAATTACCCAGTCAAAACCGGTTATTAGGAAGATGATTGAGAAGCTTGTTTCTTGCATTACATTTTTGTTGTAATGTAGTGAACATATTCACTCAGCTTTCTGTATTTAGCATCACTCACTATTGTTATATATATATATATATATATATCAGACTGATTTTACATTAACGGAGTGCATTGTGAATTAGGAGGAGACATGTCAATGATTGCAAGCTCTTCCCACAGTGATCTAGATTCAAGAAGCTTGCAAGTCCTTCTCGATGCTTTTGGTTCTCGTTTCTCTCTCGATGACATCGCTGCTGCTTACTGCCAAGCTAGCCAGAATGTCCATGAAGCTGGTGAGATTCTCTTTGCCATGACGACGAAAGAGACGCCTCAAAGTGACCAACTCAAAACGAACGGAGCAACCTCAAAGCCAACTCATGCCTATGTTCCCAAGAAAGTTCAACCACGAGAGGATAGCAAAGCACAAGTATGGAGACCGAAGAAAAGTTCTGTCTCAGTTGGTACTGTTTCAGGTGTTATTGGAAAGGAGTATGCTAGAAGAGTCACGCCTGAATCAAATGCTCGCCAAGAAGCAGTTAAACCAATGAAGATAGACGCAAGGGATATTCCTGAAACTGAGATATGGAGTGAAGAAGAAAGGCCAAGAAGCAACGAGGCAAATGTAAGCAGAGCACCAACTGATGTTGAGGAATTTATTGTTAAGATGCTCGGAGAAGGCTTTCAAGCTAGTCCAGAGGTTATTCAACAGATTCTTGGTAAGCATTTCCTCTACTTGATAATCGTTTGACATCATTCATGGTCTTAGCTGCTAAAATTCTTCTGCTGTTTTCACCAAACTATCAGGCGTATGCGGATATGATGTGATGAAGGTAAGCCAGTTCCCTTAGCTCTGAAGAAAGTAGTATATTTTTGTTTCTTATAATTTGCTTTTTGCATAAGATACCTTCGTGTTTTTGTCTTTAAAATATTTTATGATATGTTTTAGCTTTATTTGGCTGAATTGTATTATGTACTCTCATACCTTGAATCATGACCTGTGACCTTTATAGTTGCATAACTTTTTATTTGAACTACTTTGAGAATCCATTTTTGTTTGTTTTAATTCTATTTGCTGACTAAAGTTGGAGATAATATTGACTTCTCATTCTGATAAGAACTAATATTAAACTCTTTTTAAGTAAGAGATTTTATGAATTGGACTTTTTTAGATTTTTTTCTTTTTTATGTCAGATTTCTTAATTATTTTAAGATTTATTTATACATTAGATTTATGGATTACTAAGAAATCAATTTCCATAAATTAACCTTAGTTTTTCAACTGGGGTTTAAGCATAGCCTAATTTTTTTTTTTCTCTTCCTCGCCAGAGTCAAAAGCGCATTCACATTCCTATTGTTTTTCACTTGATTGTTAGTGGCATCTCTATAGTCTTGAGATATGGCTCCTGTGAGTTTTTCATTGGCTCTGCCTTATCTTTGTGCTGTAACTTCTTGTTTTGGCATCTACTCTATATTCTTAATAATATTGCAGAGTACGGAGAAGCTGCTTGACTTGTCTGATACCAAGAAGCATGCTGATGTTGGAATTTCTAATGAAGTTGTAAGCTTTTCTTGTAACTTTCAGTTTGGCGGTTGTTATAGAATACCGTCTTCTTAATCTGACTCTGATTAGTTATATGCTCCCCTTTTCTTAAAGACGTCAAAAGTTGGTCCCCAAAGACATGAATCCATGCCCTGTAACCAAGATTTTTCTCAGACGTACGCTTTTTCTAGTCAATGTATTTAAAAAATCCCCTCCATTGGCTATCGTTTTGATATATTTCCTCTTTAAATGATGCAGTGGTGAAGCAAGAACCTTAACAGGTTTACAAGACGGAGGCAAGAACAAGAATGGTCTTGAAAAGGAAGTCTTAGAAGCTTTGTTCTCTGGTGCAGAAAGATATGAGGAAGTACCAAAAATAACTAGACGAATTGCAGTAAGGAGAGCAAGAGTTGCTGGTCGTCCTGTTTTTGAACCTCTGGAAGACCCTTTTCAAGAGAGGGTAGTTACTGTGATACAATCAACAGATACATCTAAAGAAGGTAACCGTGTCAGTCTTACACGTACGTTTTTATTCGAGTTTTATCCTCTCCTTTCTCAAGAGTTTGCTAAACTATCCACGTTTCTCTCTTTGGTAGATGAGGATGATGAAAATGAATATAAGGCACATCGTCAAGCTGTGCACGAGAATTTGCAGGAGATGAAAGAATACTACAGAGCTGTACGTCTTTTAGATAAAGAAGAATCCACGTACCAGATACACCGTTATTTGTCTGCGATGGCTATATGATACATGTCTTCTTTCTCTTTGGCAGGCTGTAGAAGCATTCTCCAAAGGAGAAACCGAGCGAGCACACAGACTCGTGGAGAAGGTACAATGTGGACAGGAATTTTTGATCAATGTCTTTCTTGTGTTATATACAATAACAATTTGATATCATCCACAATACATAGGGACACTTTTTCGGACAAAAAGCTCGAGAGGCAGATGACAAATCCATGGCAAAGATGCTTGAACTCAAGTCAGTTTTCGCTACTATTTGTACACAGGCTTGTATTGTAGTTTTCTGCTCTTTGTTCCATTGGCAATAAGTGTTTAGAAAATTCAAAACAATGCTATAGGGAAGACGATGGTTCTACTTACAAGGAAGACGAGGTCGTGATAGTAAATGTGAATGAACATGAACCTAGGGAAGCTCTTCGTCTTCTCAAGCTCCAACTTAGGAACTTCTCTGGCATTCCATGTAAGGTTTTAAAATCCTATTTTTTGCTCTTAACTGAAACTAATCTAATCTGTTTGTATTCATTCTGTTTATGACTTAGCTATCAAGTACCTTAGAGTTAAATTGGGTGACAACAAGGAAGATTCCAAATGCAAACGAAGGGTAACTATCTTTGCTCATCTATCTTCATCTCTGAGTAGAACTTGAACTGATTCGGTTTACTTTGTTTTCTTAGCTTACGGCAATTGCCAAGTTGTTGGCGGGAGAATCCATTGCCTGGTCTGAAGAAGATAATGGCCTCGTGATGATGATTCGTGTTGATGAGATTATCCCTGAGAAGTTAAGTTTTGCCAAGAGATAGAACACCATTGGTTGTAATTCCTTTTGCTTCACATTCCATACAAATTTGAGTGTACTGTTTCAAACACTCTATTCTTTATGTAACCAAACAAAAGAAGCATTTTGGCAGAAATATAATATTTTGGTTTCAGAATAAAAGATTCCTCAAGCCATCTGACATTACAATATGCTTATAATGTTTTGAGAGATACAAGATTCCCTTCTTTAAAACCAATATAAACCGGCAACCCCCAATGAAACAAAACTTATACAGTATGATCTCTATCAGTGGGTGAGTCTCTGAACCTCTTCCTCATTGTTATCTAAAGTTTCAAGTAGAAGTGACGGCGCATGCTGAGCATTCCCTTGATTCTCCTCTGAGTCTTGACAGAAGGAGAGTATGATTGTGTCTATCGACATCTCAACCACCGCAAAGAAAAGTGTAGCCACAACATACCCCAGAGCCCAGCATGCCTGTGCATAGATAAGGAAAGTCATAATCTACAATGTTTTTTTTGTATTTACAATGAGTCTAGAGGGAGAAGAGAAGGTTTTTACCAAGACAGGTAATAGAGGGGACGAGACTTTGTTGTGGGAATCCCTATATTTGTGTGAATCCAACATCAGAAAGCCAAAGAGAGCACTGAAGAGACTCACACAAAGCTTCCCTAGAAACAATATCACATCTCCTATTACATTAACCTTGCCAATCCTCATAATGTTGTTCATGATCAGCTCTGTTGCGATTGCAGATGATTTGCAGAAGCTTTTCCCTGTTATAGCAATCTGAACAAGACACCAAGAGACAGCAATCTATCAAGAAATGGACTTTCACTTTGCTAAGAGGAAGATATTTTCTATTACCATTATGTAGGCATTGCGGTTAACCGATTTGATGGTCCACTCCACACTTTTAAGACACCCACGTGATGTGTAATGACCCATTCTCCCAAGCCAGTGATCAGGTGTGGTCCCTCTTACTTTTGTTTTACGACGAATAGCTTCGAGAATGAACCGAACAGACTCCACAAAAGACACAATGAGTGAACCAAGAGCCACTGATCCTAAGTTGTAACGTGCAAGCCGCTTCATTGAGGCGAAAACAGGAAGAAAAGGTATCTCTGGCGAAGCTGCTTCCCCTTGAGCCCAATAATAGGAAGCAACAGAGCCAGCAATCACCGTGGCAGAAGATGCAATGAAGAACTGTGTGGCCCAGTAACAACCAAATAGATGGAAGAATATGGCAATGGTGATGTGAGGAGTGTAACGTATGCTGTAACCACAACAACGGTCACAGTTCACTTTCTTTAACACGAGATCATAAGCGCAACAGTTAGTGTTGTTGCAGTTGTTCTGAACAACTTGACCAGAGCTGAATAGATGGAGAGCTGCTGATAGCCAGAACATGTAGAATATGGCGAGCATTGCGTATGGTATAGCAGGGAATATAATCAGCGCTTGCACTTCTCCGATTACTTTAGCAGCTACCTGGATTTCACAAGTACATATATGCATATAACAAAATGACATTTCTAGCAAAAGGCTGAACTAGGAAGCAAGTAATACTCACCTTGAGGACTGATGTTGCCATGAGGATACGGCGGATGATGGCGATTGAAGTGAGGATAGCAACAACTGAGATGAAAGTCATCAGAATGGCGACTCCTCGGACATGAGTCAGCTCCTGAGAACAAACAAATGCAAATAAGTCTGGAGAAGACGGACTAAAGGTCTTAATGAACATGAAAGCAAGCGTTGAAACTTACTCGACCATATACATGAAAGTATGGGTCATGCTCACCGATAATAGGTGTTACAGCATCATTCCCAATCCATCCAGCTACAAAACACACAAAGCGGAATACCCATGTTGAGTCCACATGACATGAAACACAGTAAATATTTGATTTCCCTTCAACCAACCTTTTAAGTGATAGAAGATGGTCACCGATATTAAAAGCATGTTGAAAAGGACAACAGTGATCCAAGGCATGGCGGCAACAAAATGCCGAATAAGGAGAAGCCAAACAATGGATAGAAAAAGCGGGACAAGGCCTCCACAAACAATCAATACTGGCCATGACTTGCCTATATCAGCCACATAACGCTGCGAGTTGAACAACCACCAACAAACGCTTTAGACCATTCTTCAAAGTAGAGTTTACATGTCAAGAGAGAAGAGGATCATTCTCTAACCTTAAGAACCGAGGCACGAGAATTCAACGACCTTCTTATAGATTTGTCTATGATCATATCCTCTTGAATATTCACACCACCCATCTGCTGCCAGTGACGCAGTGATGAATTTGAAGCACGAGCTATATATTGACAGCTCCAATAAACTACATAATTAAAAGTTTGTTACAAAAAGGTTACAGAGAAACAAAACAAAAGACTAAGCTTTATGCTCTTACCATTAACACTAGGGAATATAATAGGGTAACAAGGACCCTGAAGCTGAAGAGACGAGTTCCTCATTTCAGGAGTAAGAAACTCAAAGTAATCATAGTTCCTCTCAACCCAATCACTCATCTTGAGACGAATCTCTCCATCAGGATAGTCACAGACCCAATTTAGAGTATCATCCGAAGGTTCAGGACAATCCAAAAGACATATAGTCCTAGCGTTACCCAGCTTATGTTCCCCATCTTTCAAACCACTCTCATAAACTTGGTTTGGGTTTAACCAATATCTAAGCTCAAGTTTAGTAAGGTCACGGTGATGGTGCTTGCTACCACACACATTCCCTTCATAGTCCAATCCATATGTAAGTCTGCAACATAAAAAAAAAAACCCCCACAAATCAAGAGATCATTCATATATACCAAATCTACTACAAAGATAGAAACTCTGGTGTGATAAAAAGGGAAAGTCTTTAATACCAAAGAGATTTGGAGTGAAGTTTTTACCTTAATGGGTTTCCTTGGTTGAAGCCAAAGCTGGAATTAACAATCATAGAGACCCAAAAGGCAATGAAGATGATGAGAAAAGTGATGTCTCTGCACTTTCTGTTGTGTTTGATGATCCCATCTTTTTCACTCCCATCACTTGAAGTGTATCTTCCAATCACAGCTCCCAGAGGTCCTCTCATCTTTTATTTTTTCTCTTCACTGTCTGAAAACCCTTGAGAACAAGAAAAAGAATTTCGGAGAGAACAATACAGAGAGATAGAGAGAGACCTTTACTAAAGACTAAAAGAGTGTCTTCTCTCTCTCTTTCTTTCTTTCTCTGTGTTCATTGTTCAAGAAGAGTGTGAAAGCGTTAGAAGGGTATTAATGTCTTTTTGTTAAAAGTTTCTTTTTTTTTAATGGCTCTGTTCAATCTATCATCCGTGGAACATGAAAAGAATCCATGTCTGGATGGGCTATTGCATGTTTTTGACCACTTTAAAAATCTTTGTTCTTCTGCTTAACCATTTAAAAATCTTTGTTCTTCTGCTTTTGTGTGTAGATTTAAAACAAACTTTTTTGTTCTTATTCCACACTGTGAGATCTGCAGGCTGCAATTTTGTAACGTCTGTCATTTAATTAAAGAATAATTGGTTTAACTTTTTAATTGTTTATATCATATTATTTGATGGCAAAATAACAATGTTACCCCAGGAGCTATTATCTCTAGTAGTAAAACTTATACTATAAGAACAGAAATATAAAGAGTGAGTCTCTTAACAGCTACGAATAAGAAATTTAGCAACTAATTCTTGTTTTTGACCAACAAATTACGAACTTCGACACAGAATTTCTTATAAATTTGATAAGACTATGTTTTTTTCTTTTAAACATAATAAGGCTATGCTATGTGTATAAATTGATGGCAAAACAAAAGCTAGTGTAGAACAACTTTACAGATATTTGGTTTTCACTTTATTTGTAGATTATTCTTAAAAGCTTAATTTAATCTCATGAACAAGAAAAAGTACAGGATGTGGCTAAACGGTCATCTAATTTGTGAAGTTAATTTTATTATTAAACACACAGAAAGCATACAAGTTAGTGAAGTTAATTTTATTATTAAACACACAGAAAGCATACAAGTTACAAAGAAAATAAAAATATGACAAAAGTTGATTTTACTTTCTATCAAGAACTATTATTGATTTTGTATTTGAAAAATCAACTCCCTCGAATATAGAAAAAAGGTAGCAGAAAAAGCATGGGCCGGCTCATTGTTTTCTCCAAATTCGTATGGCATATTTATTTCCCTCTGTAATCTGTATGATATTTTTATCTGTGTACTATTTATAGGAAAAGAGTTACAGTATTTCCTTTTCTTTTTTTTTTGTGAAACCAAGGATTATATTAGCTTAACTGGTGATTATAAGTAGAGGGCTCATCTTACATTTTACTTGCTCTTCTCATTTGTTTTGGTGAAGGTATCTAACTGTATTTAATTTATGAATTAATTTTGTAATAAAATTGGAAATCAATTAAAAGTGTTATTTCCATTAATATAGATTCAGCAAAACTCTTTTAACTTTTTGAGTAATGCTCATACATAAATGACAAACCAACATAAAAAAAAAAAAAGATAAAGCATGTAATTATTTAGTACTTAGTACTAATAAAAATCAAGATCAAAGGAACATTGCCCAAAAAAACAAAGGGCAAAGCTCATAAGTAAGCAAATAGTTGAAAATTAGCTCCACAATTCGTTACAAAGAGGAAAGAGCAAGCAATGGGACATTATCTTCACGAGGATTGCATTCAGAGGAACTGGCCTCGACCAGAGAAGGTTTGGCCGAACCACCAAGATGAAGGAACAACGTTTAGAAACGTCATTGTTTTGCGGTCTTGAAGAGTAACTCTGAAGGATAGTCTCTGTCCACGGAGATCGCCGGAGCTCTGCCAGTTGGCACCCCAATTACGAGTCATCTGTCGCCAAGTCTTCCCTCTTGAGCCTCTCACCGCAACCGCTTTCACCGCGCCGCTACCGCCAACGTTTGAGAGTATTACCATGTTAAAGTTCCCTTGACCTCTCATCGTGAACCTCACACCTCCTCTTCTTTTGCATCCAACTCTATATAATTGTTAACACAAAATCAATAAGAGATCTTTGACAAAAAAAAAAAGAAAGACAAAACTATTCTATTTTAAATATTTTTTAAAAAAATAAATATATTACATGATGCTACATTGTTAGGTAATAAATGTATTTAAGTGTTCTATCAACATTTACTAGATTACTTTATATGCGTTTGTGTTTTATATTTTACAAATATTATGTTGATAGTTTGATATAAACTCAACATTATAATTTATCAAACATTATAATTATAAAAAAGTCAATGCTAAATGGAGCATATTAATATGTTACCGGCGGTAGAAGACGGGGACGATGCCTTCGTTGCCGCGACGAGCTATGCGGAAGAAAGCAGGCATAGACATGTCGAAGTGGTGGCGGGGGAGATTGCACCAACCTCCATTATTGTTCGATGGACAGAAGTTTGTAGCCGTCACCGTCACGGCCGCTCCTCGAAGACACCACTTAGGATCCGCCCAATAGTCACACCTCACTTGGTAGCAACCACCGCATGACTCGCCGTTTCTGAATAGCGCACCACTCAGCGCCGCCGTATGGGCTCCGAATCCAGCGTGGTATGGATTGTCATACCCACAAGCTCCTCCTATAAAATATACATCGAAATGGTTGTTTAGAAAAAAAAGGTCGATATACAAAAAAATTAAATAAAAAGTATTAAAACTATGGTATATAATGGACTTTAAGTTATACCAAGTGAAGCAGGGCTATCATTAACACCATAATACGTTGCATGAGCTCTAATCCAACCATTAGAACACATCCCCACACTTAACGTACCAACCAAAAGAATAACCGTTACCAAATATTTTCCCTTCATTTCCATATGTATATTTTAGTAGATTGAGATAAAGAGAGATCAAAAGATACTGTTTTAGTTCAGAAGTGATTGCTTGATGGAGAAGGAAGCCTTGTGGACTCGTTTTATAAGGATCGTTTAGGAAGTAACGCGTTTTGTCGGTGATTATTACGACTTATTTCACTTACATGCACCACAATCTCATGCATGTGTTCGTTATCTTTCTTAGTTGGATAATTATTTTTCTATTACTCTTGAAAATTCTCAAATAATTGAAGTAGCTCTAAACGCATGAAAAATGATGCTTCTCTTTAAAAAGGAAGCTAATTTCGTATACGGTGGTTAGTTTTACTTATTACTTATGGTGAGGTAGTTTTGATAACATACGTTGATATGCAAACAATGTATGTAACAACATTTTAGTTCTAACTACAGGATACCAATATGCCTAACCTAACACTACAATATGTAGAAAAGATTGGCAGAGTTGGTTAGGATCTTTCAGACAAGAGATAAACATGTGTTAATGAAAATAAGATTACCATAGTTGACGATCATATAAGAGATCTAGCTAGCTGTATATTTAGATATTTTCAGGATTCAATTTCAATTGTCAACTGCTATCAAAAAATTTCAGATCTAATTGTTATGTCAAATTATATCTGCCAACGTTTTAGTCTATTAATTCAATTAATGCAAGTTCACGAAAATTTGGAATTAGATGATACTATATGTTATCTAAAAGATTAGATGTGAACATCCAGTTGATATATTCAGAAAACAAACGCGTTTTATCAATTATCATTACCGTTCACTATATAAAAATATATGTCATGGCTCATAGTATACAGACTTACATAATTGAATTAGAAATCGAAAGTCGAAACACACATAAAAGAATATGGACATAAACCCGCGTGGCAATACTATATTCCTATGCAGTACACAGAATGAAACAGTACGGAATCCTCACATACTCAAAAAAGTTATGTATGTAATATAGTTTGTACGGTGAATTAGAGCTTTAGGAAGAACAAAGGCATGTGGTTGCACATGGAGTTTGTGCTTCACATCCGTTAATTGCGTCGGTGGAGTTATTTATTCTTTGTAATATTTAAACAAGACATAGTTGACGCATAGAAACATAAATAGTCAAAAGAGACCTTACGAAGAAGAATTATACAACACATAAAACATGGTGGTTGAGTGATAGAGTCAAATTTTGTTTTTTTTTTTGTTTTTCGTTACTCGACCAAGAATCTTTCTATAGTTTTCTCCAACGTCTCTTTAGGAACAGCTCCAATGATACTGTCTTTCTTCTCACCGTCTTTGAATATGATCACCGTAGGAACGCTTCGTATCCCGTAACGGTTGGCTGTGTTTGGACTCTCGTCGGTGTTTATTTTGTAGAATTTGAATTTCCCTGCAAAATCCTTGGCTAGTTGGTCAACAATTGGGTGAATCATGCGACAAGGTCCACACCATGGTGCCCAAAACTCGACCAATACTGGTACATCTGACTCGAGAACCTGTGTTTGCCATTCTGAATCAGACAGGTTCGGTACTGCACAGTCAAAAACAAACCGGTTAAGTTAGGTGTGTCTCAAACGTGACTGAATAATGAAAAAAATCATAGAGAGTTGCTCCCAAACTAAATGTTAAGAGAGTTAAAAATTTGTTTAAAACAAAATATTATTATATTGTCTATAACCTCCCAAAATTAATTAAAATTCATCTTATATTGTATATAACTTCTATGAATCCAATCATGTGAGAAGTTCAACTAGTTCGGTGTTTTTATTAAATTCTCTATAACCTCTCAAATTTAATTAAAATTCATCTTAAATTGTATATAACCTCTATGAACCCAATCATGTGTTTGAAAAGAAGTTCAACTAGTTCGGTGTTTTTATTAAATTCTCTATAACCTCCCAAATTTAATTAAAATTCATCTTAAATTGTATATAAGTATATAACCTCTATGAATCCACCAATCATGTGTTTGAGGAAGTCCAACTAGTTCGTGTATAATGGAATGACTTGTCTTAACGTAACAGTTATAAATTCACCATCAGTTTATTACCAGACAGCTTTCGATAAATCACAAACGAAAGTTAAAAAGTTAAATTAGTTGTAAACCTTCTACGGCGGCGGATGCAGTGGTGTCCTGAGCCTCGCAAACGATTTTACCACCACGAGCGAATCTAGATCTGAGATTCGTACCAAGACTCGTTGACTGAGTCACTAAACTCCGACGAGAAGCTTTCAAACCTCTGAATTCCGGGACAATCCGGCGTGCGGAAACTGACTGAACAGTTGAAGTAGGTGAGATGGAGGAAGTGATGGGAAGAGAAAACACGCGGGTAACGGTGACGGAATCGAGCAAGGAAGCCATTGAGAGCGAGGAGCAGAGAGAGGTTTTTGAGTGGTGGAGAGGTGTTTGGTTTTGGTTGGCTGTTTTGATATGAATGACCCGAGAAAACCGATAGAATAGCACACACACATATGTCATGTGATGTGGATAAATTCTTGAGATTACGATTTATTTTTTTCCGCCACGTTATTCTTGCTTCGTCCTATTCTATAACGGCACCGTTTAAAGGACTAACCATCAACTTTTGGACCGGCTGATTTTAAAAATTGATTCCGGTTAAAACATGTACCAATCCGGTTTTGGCATGAGCTTAATAAAACAAAGGCTTTCAATGAGCCAACCGAGAACTATGGAGTTGACTGATATACATGACTACAAATCAGTACCAGCTTTTTTTTTTTTTTTTTTTGATAAGTATGGGAATTTCATTATCCAGCACGAGCTTGTTCAACAATCAAACCATTAATAAACCTCGTTTTCTTCTTGGTACTAAGAACGTCTAAGATCCCAAAGACCGTTTGTTATATTAGTCTCTTGGTTAACAACATTGGTGTAAACAGAGAACGTAGTCTGATACTATGTAAAAGAGTACATGATTTCTTAGAGTGCAGTCTGAAACAAAAAAATAATAACAGACAAACAAATTAAGAAGAGAACGTTATTCTAAAACGTGAATCTTTATTTCAACAAGAACATTCAATTATTTCTAACACATTAATCTCACGAAAAAAAAACAGATAGCATTTTGCAAATGAGAGGCTTTTACTTCTTATTCTTCTTCACTAGTAACTCAGCCTTCTCTTCCTCATCTTCTTCCTCGTCGGTATCGTCAAACTCTACATCGTCGTCGTCCATATCAATGTCATCAAACTCTTCCTCATCAAAATCTGTCTCCTCCTCCTCCTCTGAAGAGCTGCCTTCGTTGTTCACCACTCGCTTTCCCTGACCCGCCTCCATTTTCTCCGACACAGCCTCCTCCTGAATAAAGAAGGAACCGAAACCGGGTTGCATAACCGGAAATGTTTCAGAGAAAACCGGGTATTGACTAGGCACCGTCTGGTTAAGACAAAGCAGAGACCTAATAGCTGGTCCAGTGTTCTGCATTGTCTCTGGGAGATTAGCGACACGTCCACGGAAGAGTAAACTCGCCACTGATTTCCCGTCGCGAATGAGTAACCTCGCCGCCGATGATGAAGCTGAAGCCATATTTGATCGTAGTGTTCGTGTGTGTGTGTGACTGTGACTTTTAAGTGAAAGGACGGCTAATAATATACAGAGAGTGAAGGGTTTAGGGTTTTTCCGTAGAGTACACGTGGATGGTCCGATGAAGCTGATATAGAAATTTATTTGCATAAACCGACACCTGTACATTTACGTGTAAAAGTAAATAAGTTAAAACAGTTTTCCTCATTTTCCTGTGATTATGAAGTTGAATCTGTGTGTTCCGCATACGGACGGCGCGTGAGCGAGCATGCCATTGTTGGAACCGTGTTCATTCCATTTAAAAATCTTTGTTTTTCTCTACATCGTACTTTTCCCACCGTCACCTTGTCTGAGATCTGGCTCCGGCCTGTATCTATGGTGCGAGACAGTTTGGTGTCTGGAGTAAAGATGCAGTAGTGGGAAGGTCTCTGCGGTGGATAGGTGGTTCATCGGTTGAAGGTTCGTTTCCAAGAGGGGGAGGTTTCCACAACTCCGTCGCCAACGTTTTTTTCTCCAGGAGGTGGAGGTTCCCTTAGTTCTGCCGTCGTCGGTTCTGTTCTCGGGAGGGGGAACACTACAAGAAAACACTGGAAATCCTGACGAACGTTCCGACGGAAACTTAGGTTGTCGGAAAATGCCGATGATATTCCGACGACATACCGACGAAAACCACAAAATCGAAGTCGTCGGAATTTCGTCGGAAAATTTCCGACGGATTCCCGACAAAATACGTTCGTCGGAATATTCCGACGAAATTCCGACGATATTCCGATAAAATTATTTGACTGTTGGGGTCGTCGGAAATGCGTCGGTAAATCCCAACGCAATTCCGACAAATATTCTACCCGTTTGTACACTCGGAGGCAGAGGCAGAAGTTGGCGAGTTTGACGAAGATTCTGAAGATTCATCCAATGAATCTATTCACTCTCAAGATTCTGAAGTTTAGTTGAATGTTTAATAAAAAATGTTTAATAAAAAAATGATGGACTTGTTTTTATTTTTAGTAGAATGTTATTTGCGGTCAAGTTAGTAATTTTTTTTTAAAAAGTGAAACATATCTTAAAACTCTAATTTATTATCAAATACATGATTCATTTTTTTATGTTTAGTTAAATGTTTAATAAAAAAATGATGGACTTGTTTTTATTTTAGTAGAATGTTATTTGCGGTCAAGTTAGTAATTTTTTTTAAAAAGTGAAACATATCTTAAAACTCTAATTTATTATCAAATACATGATTCATTTTTTTATGTTTAGTTAAATGTTTAATAAAAAAATGATGGACTTGTTTTTATTTTTAGTAGAATGTTATTTGCGGTCAAGTTAGTAATTTTTTTTTTAAAAGTGAAACATATCTTAAAACTCTAATTTATTATCAAATACATGATTCTATCAAAAATAGAGTATTAAGATGATATGTTATGAAACTATGATACATATATATGTATTATTTTATAAGTCGTAAAACCCGAATGTTTGCGATCAAGTAGTATACTCCACACTTATTACGTGTTTTTAACATAGTTTCGGTATACAAATTTACATATAACTATAGTTAAGGATTTTTAAAAAATCAGTCGTCAGAAATCCGTAGGTATTTTCTGACGGATTTCCGACGAAATCCCGGAAAATAGAGGTTTCGTTGGAAATCCGTCGGAAAATACCTACGGATTTCCGACGCTTTTAGGTTTCGTTTAGGGTTTTAAAATACGTCAGAAATCCGTAGGTATTTTCCGAAGGATTTCCGACGAAACCTCTATTTTCCGAGATTTCGTCGGAAATCCGTCGGAAAATACCTACGGATTTCTGACGACTGATTTTTTAAAAATCCTTAACTATAGTTATATGTAAATTTGTATACCGAAACTATGTTAAAAACACGTAATAATTGTGGAGTATACTACTTGATCGCAAACATTCGGGTTTTACGACTTATAAAATAATACATATATATATGTATCATAGTTTCATAACATATCATCTTAATACTCATACACTTATAAAATCATATTAATCCAATCTTACAATACTAAAACTATTTTAAAAAAAATTGTGTTATAAATATTTTTTTATACTCAATCCTTATTCAAATACTCTATTTATTAACAAATATATGGATTATTTTTAGTTATACTTTTCTATATTATTTTTTAGAGAATTTTTTTTTTTTTTTTAAATATCAAATATCGTCGGTATTTTCCTACGGATTTCCGACGAATTGGTAATTTATTTACCCGGGAACCCAAACCGCGTGAAATTTTCACTAAACCGCGAATTAATTTTTGACCGACGGAATACCGACGAAACCGGTTCCGTCGGTCGGTTTAATGTACAAAAACCCTAATTTTCCTTCTTCTTCCTATTTCCTCTCTTCTCTTCTCGCGAATCCTCTCCTCTCCTCTCTCCCCTCTCCGGCGGCTCTCCTCTCCTCCCCTCTCTCCCCTCTTCCCGGCGTCTCTCCTCTCTCCCCTCTTCCGGCGGCTCTCCTCTCCTCTCTCCCCTCTTTCCTCCGGCGGCGGCTCTGAGTTTCCCGGCGAGATCCTTCCTCTCCTCACGTTTCTCCATCATGTAAGCTATCTCTTCCTTTGTATATTAGATTAAATTAGGGTTTAATCCGGAAATTAGGGTTTTAAGATGTTAGATTTGATTGGATAGTTTAGGTTTAATTTGCATGTTTAGGATTAGGATTAAATTAGGGTTTAAGATGTTAGATTTGAGGTTTTGAGGATTTGAGGTTGTAAAAACTTAAAGGTTTGATTTTTGAGAATTGTTTTTAATTTTTAAAACGTTTTCTAATTTTAAAAAACGTTTTTTAATTTTTTTTAAAAACGTTTTTGGGTTTTCCAGTAATATTATAACTACTAAATATGTTTTTATATATTTAATAATTGTATTTATGTGTTTTACAATATTTTTAGAAATATTTAACAAATTTTTCTATATTTATGAAGGTTTATAAATAATTTTTCTATATGTAAAAACCATATTTCTAATATAGAAACATACATTTATAAAATTTTCTATATTTAAAAAGGTTTCTAAATAATATTTCTATATGTAAAAACCATTTTTCTTAAAAACGTTTTTATTTTATTTTATAATTATTAAAAACGTTTTTATTGTTTTTTATAATTATTAAAAACGTTTTTATTTTATTTTATAATTATTAAAAACGTTTTTATTGTTTTTTATAATTATTAAAAACGTTTTTATTGTTTTTTATAATTATTAAAAACGTTTTTATTGTTTTTTATAATTATTAAAAACGTTTTTATTTTATTTTATAATATTTTATATACTTAAGAACTTTTTTACAATTATTTTAATTTTATATATATATAATATTATAAGTTTTTAATTTTAAATTACATTTATTTACGAATTTAAAACAAAAATTTTAAAATGAAAAATTAATATAATTTTTTTTTTTTTAAAATTAAATCAAACTTACCGACGACATAGGTCGTCGGAATCCATCGGTATATTCCGACGAAAGCAGGCGTCGGTATATACCGACGACATATTTCGTCGGAATATACCGACGACATATATCGTCGGAATAAACCGATGGATTTCTCTCGACATATACCGATGGATTTCTGATGATGGTTTCCGTCGAAGTGTCGTCGGTAGTTCGTCAGAATTACAGTCTCTCGGAATTCGTCGGAATTCGTCGGAAATTGTCACGGATTTCCGACGAATTTTTTTTTTCCGACAAAATGATACCGACGAACAACTTCGTCACGGTTTCGTCGGAATACGCTTATTCTGACGGATTTCCGACGGTTTTGGCAGCCGGTATCCTTCTGTTTTCTTGTAGTGGAAGCTTACAGAGCTCCATCGTCGCCGTCTAGTTTTTGGAGGGCGGAGCCTACCATAGATCTACGCTGCCGGCTTGGAACCCGTAGGAAGCCTTGGGTGTTAGTGGTGAAGGGTTTTTGGATTGTCATTCTTGTCGGTTTGGGTGGGCTAGGGTTATACCGGATGAGGTATCAGCAGATGATAAAGCTCTCTGATGTTTCCATCGACAAGAGAAGTTAATTGAGGTTGAGATGTCGGAATTTATTCCCGAGAAAGTGATATGGTGATCTTGAAGAGTTTTCGGTATGTCCGATTGACGATCTCGACGGAGGACCACCGATAATAAAGGTAGATGATGTACTTACTTTCGTTAAGGTGCTACTCTGAGTCCGGCCCGGGTGGAGGCAGAGGGAGGCACATGCAAATTAAGGTGAGTCGTGAGGATAGGGTTTCCGCAAATCAGTGGGTTCGATTTGGGCCTTAAGCCTAATTTTGTTTTAGTGTTTAAAGTTTAGTTTGGATTGGACTCGGGCATTTTTTTGTCGGCCTTGGGATTTTGTTAATGTTTTGGACTGTGACCATTTTATTTAATATAAAAATTGACGAAAAAAAAAATGAAGTTGAATCTTAAAAGTCAACATAATATCGTTGACCTTTTAAACTTGCTTATTTTCCGAGAGCTGAAAAGGTAGCTGCTCTCTGAAAACTGAGTTTCAAGATGATAGAATCAATACCGGCCCTGAGGGGAAGCATTACAAGCAACCGCTTCCGGCCCTAAAAAAATACTTGAAAAATTTCAACCTTTTTTATAAGAAAATTATTATTATAGTATATAAATGTTCTTATAAAAATGGCCAATTTTTTGAAAATTGCTTCTGGTCTTTCCCATGTCAGGACCGGTACTGATAGAATAATTATCTAATAAAATCAATAGGCATGAAAATCGAGAAAACCAGACTGAAAAAACCAAAACCGATAACTGATAACCGAACCATAATAACTAAACCTACGATTCTATAACAAAATAATTGAAACCAACTCAGAATCAAACCGGGAATCAAATGGATATCTACAGATTTGAAATACAATTTATATACCTAAAAATATTAATCTATTAATAATAGTAATCTTAACTAATGTTGGAAGGTTGTTTCGTTTCAACTTAAACATTGTATTTGTATAAGAGATTGTTAAAAGGTGCCTTTTCTTAAAAAGTATTTTTAATGCTAGAAACTACAAAAAGTTTAAAAATTGTTAGAAGTATTAAAATCTATCTGCCATAATTTTTTTTCATAATTTTCTCTAAAGTTTTTTTTTGTCTAAGATGTTTTTTTTTTCATTTTGAAAGCTGCATACATTTTTAAGGATTCTCAAAATTGATGAGGATATATATATTTTAACCTGAAATATGCATATGTTCAAATAAGTTATCTTTTAGTTCATTTTCTTATCAATTTTATATACATTTAAATAACATTAAAAATATTTAGATAATTTAAATATTTTATAATATATATTTATAAACTATTGTAATTGTTGGTGATTGAAGCCTTCAGAGATGAACTATTACAATGGTAAACTTTGGTGATAAACTATTAGTATAATTTTTGGTGTTAACATTTATAACTTTTACTAAACATTGTAATGGTTGGAATATCAAACACTATAATCTTAAAGAATGAGAAATAGAGATGAAAAAAGTGATTCACTTTTCCGATTAATTATCAAAGATCTCGAAGAAATAAGTCAAACACTGTCGCAGCAAGATGAAACATGAAGATTTTCAAAAATCTTTCATCCAAGTGATTAATTTAAGTTGTTGCAAAAGCTTCATATTGTTTTCACCTTGTTTTGAAAGCTTTTGCCAGGGTGAAACAAGAATTAATTTCTGCTTTTTGTAAGAACTTTAAATCATTAATAAAATATTTACAGTTTAGCAAATAAAAAATCAAACACAAATCTTTATTTATTATTCATGTATCTTCTAACTAATATTATGTTACATTTATAATTTGTTAATATTTGATAACACAAAAAAATGCAGTAGAATATAGATAGTATTTGGTTTAAATATTAAAACTGTAATTTCAGTATTGGATGTTGTACAAATAAAATATTGAACATTTTTAGTGTCTTCAGAACAACAATTATTTCGACAGTAGTTAACTGAAATATAATCATATATACAGTTTCACAACAACATAAGACAAATATATTGTGCATATAGTGGAAGTATAGTAACATAACAGTACATCGTTTGCTTCCGGTAATATTTGAATAGGCGTGGCCTCATGCTCAAACTAGATTATTAACCGTTCTTAACAGGTTGTTTTCTTGGCAGTGCTTTTCTGGCTGATAAAGTTTAGGTCTGTGTTGTGTATCCGTTAAACTACCCTCAATCATAGTTTTGTGGAACTCCAAAAATGAAAGCAACGTGTTTGTTCATGTCAGATTGATGAACATCTCATGAAATCTTCAAGCTGTGTGATTTGTCTGGATTGGGTATGGTAATCTCGGTTTCAAGTATAGATATATCTTCCTTGTTCTTATTTTTTTTATTTAAACTAGTTTCTGAACTCGAGACTTTGATGAAATGTGAGGCTACCCCTTCGATCTCCCCTCATTATCTAAGCACATATTTTTTCTTAAGATCATTTTAGAACAAAAAAGAATTAACATATATACGTACGCTTTCAAAAAAAAAAAAGTACACTTTTCAGGTGCATAGTTCAAATTAGAATGTAATTAGTTACATGGTAAATGTGATATGTTACATCTTTGTTTTTGTGTCTAGGAGTAATTAACTACAGATTTCCAGTGTGTCGTAATGAGTCATGAGTCATGACGATGGATTTGTTAATTAGGTTTAGACTTTAGTCTTTAGCGATATTGAGGCGAGGGTAAGAATGAACACAAGAGAACAGTATCCCATTGACATCAATCACATCACCAATTTGTGATAGAAAACTCAAAACGACGGGCTAATGAGTTTTTATGGGATGATACATGTATTTATTTTGGTCGGTCTAAATTAATAAAATGATTCACCACCATTTTCCGCTAGCATTATTCATTCCCCTTTAGACTGCAAGAATAAAAGTACAAATCTCCTATATATTAATTGAGAAACATTTGAAAAATTGTAATCTCAGTTTTGTAATAACTAAAAAAGAGCTCATGCTTATGTGTCACTTAATTAGATATTCAATTACATTCAATTGAAAAATAAGTAGGTCCACATTCGATTTTTATATGTCGCTAGATATATTTGTTGGTTAAACTATATGATATGATATTTATGATATACACATTTATGATAGCCCTGCTAAATATAATTACTATTTTATTTTTTTTCCTTAAATAAAAGCTATGAAATTACCATAAATAACAAATATATATATATATATATATATGATAATTAATGTTTCTAATAATAAATATTTGATAACAGTTTGTATGTCCTCCATCATTTTTCTTTAATTTTATATTATTAAAATAAATCAAACATCAAATTATCTATAAAATTAAACTTTAGATTTTTTTCCGTATATGTTATATTTTGAATTTAAAAAAAACAAGAATAAATGACTAAAACTATTAAAATTATTATGTTAAAAATTAATGATCAATAGTTTAACATTTTTATTATAAAAAGATACACATGATTTTAAAACCATATGAGTAAAAAGTATCACTCAATAGTAAAAATAATATATATATATATATAGATTAAACTATATACCATATAAGATTATATACTTATTTTGATTTCAAACAATTCAATGAATTTTCAAGAACATTTATAAATTATAAACGTATTAAATTTTTCACATTGAAAATTTTTGTTATCAATGATTTAAATATATTAGTTCTTTTTTCTATTTTTTAAAGATATTAACACAATCGATAATATGGTTATTTTTGGTATATACCATACAAACCAAATGTATGTGATTTTATAAAAACCGTAAGATTTGGATATGGTTTGATTTATAATCGATTAAACTGAAACATGTAAATATGTATATCTATTTGTTACATGAGTTGAACTATAATTATGATTTGTAAATCACTTGAATCACTTGAAATATAATTAAATAACAATTTAATGCAACTGAGGCTTCTTATTTTCTTCGTCTTTTTATATCTTTTTTCTTCTTTTTAGTAAAAACTAAATTGAAGTAAAAATTATAAATTTGACGGACAACAATTAGTTGAAATTCTTTACAATTTTTTTTTAATCTTTAAACAAACAGAGTTATGTTCAATCGAAGACATTAATTTGATATACACTAAATATGGAAGAATATAAAAACTTTTCTTTCATGCTTTTGTTTTGTTTTTATTTTTATTTTCAAAATTTAGAGATTTGATATTAATTCTGGATTTGATCATTTTATTAGATCATATAAACCTTTTTTTTTGGTTTTTATTCTTTTAGTTAAATATATAAAAAAAATTAGTGAATGACTTTTTTGACAATATGACTCTAAATATGATCATATTATTTATTTTTATAATATATAATATGATTTCAAACTAAATAATGATGTATTTTGGTATAAAATTCAATAAACTGAAAACCAATATATAAACCAAATCAAATTGAAGTAAATATGGATTTAGAATAGTAGTTATATTTTAATAACCAAAATACTGAAACCCGATATCCAGATTGAAAATCCTTAATTTAGATGAAACCGAATTTTTGTTTCATTTTCCAAAACATAATAAAAATAATAAATTCATTCCGCGCAAGACGCGGATCTTATCCTAGTAATACAATAAACCCTCTACCTAACCCTATATAATGTAAGTTACCAGGTTGCGAAACTGTATGTATCGATATGTCCATTTTCCACATATCGTATATGAATTTGTGTCTATAACATACATGAATGATATACGAAAACTTCGATCACCTCCTTTAGGATACATATATGTATATATGATCTATTTAAAACTGTTACTGGTAGACAAACGCCAAAGGAGGAATCCATATTGAGAGTGCTGATCATGATGAAAAGCAACCAAACAATACACTGAATACAATTAGACATGTAACATACTCGTCAAAATGTTATATAAACCGAAATGTATTGTTTCAGCCGACGATGTTCCCATGAATTCATATTTTAGATTTATAGTTGGTGTAACATAAAATTCACAAAAATCTTTAAATCTTTTTGATTTTATGATAAAAATCTACTGGTAATAATGAAATAATCTTCGCTTTCACCACATTACTGTCATAAACAAAATCTTTTTTTTTTCTTATTATTGTGGCTAAAGTAAACATCAGTTTAACGCTTTGTTCATTTTCACTAATTTTGGGATCTAAATTAAAAAGTAAGCAAACCTATTTCTTAAAATAATAGGAAGTTGCCAAAGAATCTGGAACATTTCTTATGCCCCACAAATCACTATCTTAACATAAACAACTTAAGCACGTCGTCTAAATGTGTTAGGAAGTGCCAAACACGAACCCAAGTGGGGGGAATAATATAAAACTTTACACAAAAAGCGACTATATATAAAGGGATTTCATGTTGAACTATATCATAACAAAGAAAGGAAAATAAAAAGAGCAGCTATGGTTAGAATGAGATCCCCCAAAATAATGGATTTAAGCCATTGCATGGTTTATGTTGTGGTCTTTAGCGCCATCGTAGCTGCAGCTTACCCATACGGATCTCCCCCAACAACACAGAAATATTCCCCAGTTCATAAACCCAAATCACCATATCCACCCAAAAAGAATTCCCCATATTACTCCGCGTCACCATCTCCTCCACCACAATATAGAAGACAAGGCCCTAAATATACACCACATCCAAAACCATATATCTACAGTTCCCCACCACCTCCACCATACTACTCTCCTTCCCCAAAG
>CAKOAT010048488.1:608623-749014 GCA_932364175.1 Eruca vesicaria subsp. sativa | reverse complement strand
ATGTCTACAGCTCTCCACCACCTCCACCATACTACTCTCCTTCGCCAAAAGTTAACTACAAGTCTCCACCACCGCCATACGTCTACAACTCCCCACCACCTCCACCATACTACTCTCGTTCTCCAAAGGTCGTATACAACTCTCCACCACCACCTTATGTCTACAGCTCTCCACCACCTCCACCATACTACTCTCCTTCGCCAAAAGTTAACTACAAGTCTCCACCACCACCATATGTATACAGCTCCCCACCACCTCCACCATATTACTCTCCTTCTCCAAAGGTCGTATACAACTCTCCACCACCACCATATGTCTACAGCTCTCCACCACCTCCACCATACTACTCTCCTTCCCCGAAGGTAAACTACAAGTCTCCACCACCGCCATACGTCTACAGTTCACCACCCCCTCCACCATACTACTCTCCTTCCCCAAAGGTCGACTACAAATCTCCACCACCGCCATATGTCTACAAAATGCCTTACTACTAATTTTCAAATGTTTCTTGAACAAGCAACATGATTCATTGCTATTGTTTTTTTTATGAAATTTTCTNAAGGTAAACTACAAGTCTCCACCACCGCCATACGTCTACAGTTCACCACCCCCTCCACCATACTACTCTCCTTCCCCAAAGGTCGACTACAAATCTCCACCACCGCCATATGTCTACAAAATGCCTTACTACTAATTTTCAAATGTTTCTTGAACAAGCAACATGATTCATTGCTATTGTTTTTTTTATGAAATTTTCTTTTGGTTTTCTATTGTTGTTGCTTCTTCTACTTGATGGTTTTATAATTAATATACAATTTGGCTATTTTTTGGATGCACCTATTTATTGGTTGATGATGTTCAAACTTACTAGAAATTTGAAATAATTACATTTTTATTCGATATCGGCGAAACATTAAAAACTTGTTTCTGTATGTTTGCAGTTTTTAGTGAAATGGTCTGTACACCAACAAGATAGTTTTGATTAATTAACTTGAATTTACATAAAACATTCTTAACATAATTCTTTCGCCGTGCACAATAAATTCAAAACCCATATATATATATATATATATGAGTGTGTGTGTGTGTGTGTGTTAGAATGTTTGTGTAATTTTAGATTTTTTTTTAATTTCTCACCAACTGATGTTGTAGTTTATTATGAATGCATTTTATCTAGGCTCATTTAGGTGAATATACAAATAATAGTAGGTAATTGCAGATGTATGCAATATTTGAAAGTATTTGCAGAGTTGGTTTTTTAGTGTGTATGGTTTGCCAAATTAACCCTCAGACGGTAGATCCACCACACGAGAGCTTCGGCGAAGTACGTAGCAACTTTCCTCATGGCTTCGGCTTGGGACACAGTTAAAAATCCAATCTGCTTAGCCAAATCTTCCGCTAAAGTCAAGTTGTTGTTCTTTACGGCTTCAGTACATGCCATAAGCGCGTGGACTAGACATACACCACCGTTATCTTGCGCGTCGACTAGGACTACAAGTTGAGTTGACTCACTAGCGGTTGTTGTCGTTACTGTCGTTCCTATGACTCCACCAATCTGCTTAGGCGGCGATGGAGATGTAACCATGTATCAGGAAAAGGAATAACCGGATCCAAACCACTAGACCCATACGCCACCAGTGGATTAAGCTCCATGAGCATATTATCAAGCCACGAGTAAAGTTCCGCCGGTAATGAACAGTCTCCGTCGCGAAATGAGCTTAACCATCTTCTTGAACATTACCCATCATCACCGCAACTGCTCGAGTTTCCTCCGCCATCTCCGATGACCTCACCTTGTAACCTAACACAATCGAGAAGCTCGTCGTCTTCTTCTTCCTTCACTATCATCATCCTGTCTTTATCAAAGAAAATGTCTGTGAATTGAGAATGAATTTAAGAAAGATGCGAGAACTCGTAATTTTTTTTGTGGCACAAAACAAGAGATTTTTTTGTTAATTTCTAATTCATCATCCATTTTGTAAGGATATATTTGGGATTTATGAAAATAGTACAGTAGTTTTCCATATAACTAATTAAATTCTATTTTTAGGTTATGTAGTGCAAATTCCCTTTTATCTAACCCAAATATATATAGCCTCAGTTACACGATTAAATATGATCGGATGGATAGCAGACTACCCAATAATTTTTAAATTTCCAAGGGCGGTAATTGGAGGTTATCAAGAAATATCAACATGTTAATATTTGGAATTCCTTAGTTTATCAATCATTTGGTGAAAGTATAACAATTGGCGGCAATTGAACTTTGTCGATACAAAGTCGACTTTATTTTTATATTTAGCTAAGAGTATCAGTTTTGTAACTAGGTGGATCTCATTTTTTTCGCAATCAAAAGACATCGTGAAAAACGTAAAAAGATATTGAAATAGAATTGTTGATTTAAGTGGTTGGTTGAAAAGACGGTTTATATGAATTTATATTTGTGACAAATAGATTGTATATTAAAAAAAAAATAGTTTGAGCATTCAGATAAAAGAAGGATAATGTTTTAAATGAGTACTAGAATTTGATCTGCATTTTCAAAGTACGTAATTAGTTTTGAGTTAAATTGAAATTATAATTATTTTAACAAAATAAATTTTAAAATTTGTACAAATTGTATCTCTGTGGGTTCTTTTACTAAGTAGACTAAACATATGTCTCTAGTAGAAATACAGTCCGTATTATGCGAATTTTTTAGTTTAAATTCTTAAAATTTATAATAAAAAATTATACATTTATCTATAGAATGGTATAAATATATCGATATATTTTGTTAATATGTAATCTTTGCATTGCTTTTCTGGCTGATAAAATTGTAGTCTTGATTTTAGTTAGCCAGATAAAATAAACTAAACTACATTTGATTAGTGATAGTAAATGATTTGCTTCCTGTAAGATTTGATTAGTCTTGGCCTCATGGTCAAGCTAGATTTTTTTTTTTTTTTTTTTTTTTGGGCAAAGGTCAAGCTAGATTAATAACGGTTCTTAACAGGTTGTTTTCTTGGCAGTGCTTTTTGGCTGGTCAAGTTTAGGTTTGTGTTGTGTACTCTTTAAACTACCCTCTATCATAGTTTTGCGGAACTTCCAAAAATGGAAGAATCGTGTTTGTTCATGTTAGATTGATGAACAGCTCGTGAAATCTTCAAGCTGTGTGGTTTGTCTGGATTGGGTATGGTAAACTTGGTTTCAAGAATAGATATATCTTTCTGTTATATATAGTATTAAACTTAACAAATATTTTTAAAAAATTACTTATAAACTGAATTATCTAAATAATTTTCATCCGAAGTACTTAAAATTATTTGAATTACCTGAATAATTTTACCCAAAATATTAAAATTTATCTGAATTACCAATTTTTTTTAATTTGAAAACCCAAAAAATGTTTTGTACCCCAAATATCTAAAATAATCGGAAAACAGTAACCGAATTGAAACCAAAAGGTATTGGATATAGCCAGTTCTTATAATTGTTACCCAAGCCAAACTGAAAACCTAAATAACCAAACCAAATCCAAACAAATTTCATAGGTAATTGGATGGTTCCTATATCTCCAGAACCGAAAAAAAACAAAAACCAAAACAACCAAACCGAAAACCGAATGCTCATTCCTAAAATCAACTGTATAAAATGAGAGTGACATCTCAATAAGAAATGTCATATTCAAGTTAAAAAGAAAGAGGTTCAACTAAGTTCTATGTTTCTCAGAGTTATTAAGAACAAAAATATATTTTTTAAAAAAAATAAAAAAAGAAGCAATGGAACTCAGTTTGAAGAAACTCTGGCTACTGCTGCTGATGATCTCTGCAACATTAATATCTGAGGGCTATTTCTTCTTCCGGTTCGAGACCAAGGACGCCTAGAAGAATGAACTCCTTTAACAAAAGCGTGTCCACAAAGGCACCCACTTCTTTCTTAAACGACTCAGAGCATCTCTCGTTACTCACTTCCCCTCCCTTAACATTTCCCCTCACCAAAGAGGCCACTGGAGCTCCATTTTTATAAGCATTACACGCCTTCAACAAGTCGTGAGCACAGCTGAAGAAATGCCCATTCACAAAGTCTTCAAAATACTGTAAAACCCACCAAAGCAAATCAATCTCAAGTTTTTTTTGTGTGTTGTTGTTGTAGAAACAACAGTGTTAAATGGATGAGTTTTAGTTTTATTGTTGTTATACCTTGGGTGGTCTCCTCATGTTGTAAACCATTGTCTTCAAAGAAAGCAAGAAAGTCTTTTCGCTGTAAGCATAAGACTGGCACTCCCCTGCTTGAGAACCCGCCATACTCTCGTGGCCAGGTTCGTTGAAGAAAGGTTTTTGATTCAAGATTAGTCCTTGGATTGAGACAAGAACCTGTAACATTGTAGACTCGTTTGGGATCCACTTCTCCTTCTGAGCACCACTCCAAGTGCCGAGAAGACTCAGACACACTTTCCCAGAGTTGTACAGATTTGGGTTGATTCTTAGCCCACCAGAGTGGTAATGAACCATCTTTGTAAAAAAAACAGAATTTCACATAAGAAAGACAATAGAAACACACTTTAGAGACAATAAAATTTGACTTTACCGGTGGCACAGAAGGGTATGCATCAGGGAAGAAGATATCGAAAAAGAAGAGACCGTCATGGTATGGAGTTCCATCAGCTCCAACAATCACAGCCCTCAAAAGATCCATCCTCGACTCATAACCTCTGACAAATATCATCTCTGTTGTAATAAGAAACAAAAAAAGAGAGAAATGTAAGGAAGCTGCTAAAACATCAAGCACTATAATTATTACACTAACCTGGCAAATCATTCTCAAGAATTTTCCACTCTTCTTGGATCCTTTTCGCCCATTCCTTTGAATGCTGAAAGGTAAGACAACAAAATACTCAGTTCTTGAAATAAAAAAAACGTTTTCAAGAATAATGGTTTTAACTTATTGCAACCTGTTTGGAAGATGTTCCCTTATTAGCATAATGGTGGTCCACCAAATCTTCAACAATGTCAAACTTCTTGAAAAACAAGTACTTGCCAAGATAATCCTCCACGTTTCTCTTAACTCTGGAAGTAACTGGAGCTGAGATAACCTCTTCCACTAGAGGAAGAGTCCGAGCAGTAGAAAATCCTCCTGGATACTTTTTCTTCATCTGAAGCGATAAAGCAGAAGAAGCTGAAGCTGAAGCTGGAGCTGGAACCGAGGCCTCTCCCATCACAGTACCTTGAGTCTGAGGCAGCCCAAGATGCATAGGAGAATACTTCAAACCTAGTCCAGAGTAATGTGGCACTGCGTTACAAGAGTTTGGTTCGAATCCTTTAGGGTTGTACGGTAGAGCGAAAGAAGATAGATCGATTTGAATTCCTAGTGTTGCTTTCTTGGAGCTGCTGCTGCTGCTGCTTGTAGCTTCTGGTTTAATCCAGTGTTCGTCACGTGAAGTCTTGCTGCTTCCACTTGGTTTAGTGGCTTCAGAGTTTGGAAGCCAATCCATGGCCACCTCAACACCAGCTGGAATTTCCTTCTCCTTAGCATCGAAAAGAGCTTGATACTCGGAGACGTACTCATCAGCATGTTCATCCTCGATCTCATAGGCATAATGATCACAATAGTCATCATCGTCGTCTTCTTCGAGGTCTAGCAAACCAGGAAAGGATTCATCGTTGTTCATTGCGTCATGAGAATCGCTAGCAGGTCCCTAAGGATAATAGATTAAAACAATGTTAGCATGTAGCAATCATAATATGGAAAAAAAAAAAAAATCAAAACAGTTTACATCAAGTTGCTCATCGTCAGATTGTGAATCCAATTGTATAGCCTTCCCTTTGTTCTTATAATCAACGCCGCCGTTTTGCATTTCATATTGCTCCTCTGCGCCATTAACATCTGAAGTTGTGGCCTACAAGATCATGAAATGATACAAAACGCATAATCTCTAGTAAGATAACATAATATTTATATGAGTACTGTCACTAATTACGCATATCTCTCCCCAAGTAAAAGACAAAAAAAAAAACACAAGCGTTACAATGAATATGAGTATGAAACACTAACTACGCATAAAAATTGCACAGAGATTGAAAACGTAAACAGAGAATAAATCGAATGGTCACGGAAGAACCAAACACAAGTGTCACATTCCATAACAACAACTTAGTAAACTTTACAGAAGTGAATTTACGGTTACAAGTGATCAAAACAGGAAACGACAAAACACGATTTTTTTTTTTTTTTTGCTACTAAAACACGATTTTTTTGTTTAAAAAGGGTCAAAATCAACGATCAGAACAAATCCAACAGCAAATAGAAACAGCAAAACAGTGAACAATGCTCGTGATCACTTAAAAAAAAGACGAAGGCGTTGGTAATTACGTAAACCAGTGAACTTTGGGGTAACACAGTTAAAACAGATTTTACTGTCTACACAAACCAAGATAAAATCGGTGAAAATTCAATTTGATAAAAGCATTCACCTTGTGGGGCGTTAGAGTTGTCGAGCATGAAGCAGCAACAGGATGATCGTTCTCGGGCTCCATTGAACACAATTGAATTTGCCTCGAGAAAGAAAAAAAACGGACAACGAGAGAGAATTTTACTCGACTTAGTGAAGAAGAAAGCAATCAGATAAAAAAAGATTACCTTGGCGCCGTCTTATATATAGCAACACAACTCGGATTGCTCTGTCTCTCTCAACACTTACCAATTTTAATTAAGAAAAGCCTAATTAAAAGCCTTTTTTAATTGCTTATTTATTGTACGTTTTTTTTTTATTTTTCAACAAGTCAATATGTAAAGTCTACGATAATGGGACCCAGTTTTAATCGGACGGTTATAAGGGCATCATTATTGCAAGGTTCTTAACGTAAAGTCCTTAATATACATATATGTATATGTATATATTGTATAAGCGTATATAATTATAAGTTAAGGACTTTACGGAAATCAAAGCTGAAAGTTCCTTAATTAAGAAACTTTCGGCTTTGGTTTCCGTAAAGTCCTTAACTTATAATTATATACACTTATATAATATATACATATACATATATGTGTATTAAGGACTTTACCTTAAGAACCTTGCAATAATCATGCCCTAATCTTATTTTTTATACTGACATAGCGATAATAATAACGGTTGTGGCATAGTCTCTTGTATAGTGGAAACTGGAAAGGACCCGAGAATATACAACACGGTTGATGGCTTGGACCAAGGCTATGATTTTCAGCCGTCAGATGTAAGGAAAAAAAGATACGCTTTGGGTAAAATCCACGGATGGGAACTCTTCTACTGATTTTGGTAGCAAATCAAATGAGAAGATTTAATTGTTAAAATATTTTGGGAAGAAATCAGAATCTAGAGTTCTAGTCTTCTGGATACATGAACAGAATCTGATTATTGGATCATTAAAGTTATAAAGTATATACTTGATTTTAGAAAAAAATGTCAGATATAGACTAGTATCAATAATTTGATTTTAAAAAAATAATAATATCAGTAAATAATCTTAACTAATTTAATCTTTTTTAAATAATAAAACCAGTAAATAATATTCACCAACAAAACCACTAGTACAGTAGAATCTCTATAAATTAATACTCGATAAATTAATATACATTAAATATATCTATAAAATAATATAATTTTATAGTCTCAAATTAAGTTTTTAGTTTATATCGATAAATTAATATTTCTCTAGATTAATATTTATCTAAATTAATAAAAAAAATTTTTTTGGTGTAATCCCAACATTATTAATTTATACAAGTTTCACTGTATAAAGTTGTGATAAATGATAAAACATACTATTAATTAAAAATATTAATATTTTTATAAAATTTCAGTTTCTAAATTTTAAATTGAATTTATGTTTAATTATATCATAACATCTCTTAGTTAATAGATCTGGTGGATTTCACTGATCAGAAATAAAAGGCAAAACTAAATTTGATAAAACTAATTTCTGTTTTTTTTTAAAGAAAAAACTAAAAGACTAAGACTTCTATTGGACTTTTAAAAAACGTTGGGCCTGAATAGATTACTTTTACTTTGTTAATAATCTAACGACTAGCAGAAACGATGAGGCCCATTATCAAGGATCTCATAACCTAATAAAAATAGTGGAGGCTAAAATGCTTTTCTCATCCCGTTGGAATTTCTAATCTAGTTTTACCATTAAAACGAAAAATCTTATTGTTCATGTATCATTAGATAAAATCATAAAATCGACCTCTAATGATTGTATTTGAGTACTATTGGGGGAAAAAAGTTGAATTGGGAAAAAGGTATATAGCACCGAGCCCCACTTTCAAACCACACTTATCATTTTGGAATCTTTCTTTTTGAATATCTATTTCAAAAAGACAAAATGATGCCTGATAAACTTGGACTCCAACTACGTAAGCTGATGAATGTATGTAGCTGCTCTACAACGCAAGCTAGATTATATCAAAAACATTGTCTGATTGCTGAAGGTGTTCTTTTATACATTACGAATCGAATTGTAAAAAACCCTTAACATTCAACCACGAACTTATTGAAGTACTTACTTGATTAGCATTTCATTCAGCCAACTAGTTGAAGCATTGGCAGAGCCTCTGCCTTAAACCACGACTTCAACTACTCAAATGACAAGATTGAGTGGTCGATTAGCTTTTAGAGGATAAGTATAGATATGTACAATTACACATGTATATTGGGAGTATCTCTTCACATCCCGTGATCATAGTAAGAAGAAAGTAATCAGTTATATCCCGTGTATATCGCAATATCTTTAAGTTGATGCAGCAACATACAGTAAGATTGAAATATCTTAGTTTGATTATTGTTAATCCATTATTCATGTTAAATTAAATAAAAAAAATGGAGGAATAATGGAATATATATAGTGGGAAAAAAGAGTGAAATGGACAGGAGAGGTTGGCAAAGAAAGGCTTCTCTTCTCCGTAATCCCTAAAGATTCGGCTTTCACCATAATTGGCAGAGATTCTCCACTCTCTATCCATCTATAAATTACATCGCAACCAAAGATTTAATCACAAAGCAAAACAAACAAAAACACACACAAGAAAAGAAGTCAAAAAACCTTTCAGGCTTTTTTCAAGATCAAATCATGTCTTCGTGCGGAAACTGCGACTGTGCTGACAAGACCCAGTGCGTGTAAGTTTCCTCTCTTTCTTCACGTCCCTGAAGAAAACTCTCAATATTTGTTTTATTTGGTGATCTTATGTTTCATTATTATTCTCTAGATCTTGATTAACATATATGTTTTCTTATTTCTGTAAACTGTAGGAAGAAGGGAACCAGCTACACCTTCGACATAGTCGAGACTCAGGAGAGGTAATTAATTCTAGATGACGGTTACGGTTATGGACTTTAATTTGGTGATGGTTAAGTTTATGATGATTTTAATTTTTAATTTTGTGTGTTGCAGCTACAAGGAAGCCATGATCATGGAAGTTAATGGTGCAGAAGAGAACGGGTGTCAATGCAAGTGTGGCTCTAGCTGCAGCTGCGTCAACTGCACTTGCTGCCCCAATTAAAAAAAAAGTCTCCTAATATATACATTTTAAAAGGGGCCATTTCTCTTTTCTTTTCCTCCTAATATGTAATATGAATAAAAGTTGATGTGAGTTCATCTACTGAGCTCATATCTCTCTTATTACTCTCTAGCATGGTGTGTGATGTAATGGTTTTATGGTCCCTTATCCTCTAATACATCATATTATCTACATATTAGTTTCAGTTGTCTTGCCGCCATGCCCAAAAATCTTTTTCATTTTTAAGGTTTAGTGACTTGATTATCAGCTCATTACTAAAAATCTCCAAGAGTAGAGATGCATCTTGTTCCTTTAATCAAACCGGCATGTGGAAAAAAAGTGAGGTTGGCTAGTATATGAGCTCTTACAACTTCACTACTATGATATCACGTAATGAGTTTTAGGCTTTTAGCCTTTATCTTCTTATGCATCATCACATTTGTCCAATATTCTAAAATTGTTAGGTGATGGTTAGACATTTTGTAGAGGATTATTGGTTAGACGAATGTCATAACAGATTTTTTGAATATTTAAACCGATTTTTCAAAAAAATCAGTCTAAGAAAATCGTTTCGCTCATACTTAATTAGCTGATTAAAAGGGCGCCTGTACCAATATTTAGAACACTGCATTTCTCTATCTGTAAGGTATTTACAAAACTGAACACTACAAGGGTTGCAAGATATTTGAAGGTAAATATTTACATTGCAAAGCACAAACACACAAGCATCAAATTTAGTTATGGACCCATTGTGTTCGGTGTAAATGGGCCAGGCCCATTATATAACTTGCAAGAGAAATCACATTGAAGAAAAGGTCATTCATCCCATTGCGGCGGCTAAGGTGGTGGTTACTCTGTTGACACCACCGTATGAAAATCAGTGCGATGTTGTCTTCTCTGATTCCTCTGCAACTTCCATCTCGGATGCAAACTCATCTCTGGTATATATTACCAAACGAAGTGAATAACAAATCTCTACTAAAACACTACACTCAGCTTCTGTCACAACACGAGAAAGACAGCATCTCTGGAATGCAAAGTGATGAGCTTAATAAGAAGAATGCATTGCTTGCTCGTACCTTGGTCCGAACCACACTTGCAAGATACCATACAAACAACAACGACAACACTGTAGTTGATCCAAGAGCCTTGAAGTTCAAGAAGAATCTGTACGGTAAGCCTGAAGTAGATTGGGAGGTTGATGATACTACTACTAATCATCCGAAACTGCAGTTCAATATCTCACACACGGATTCGTTGATAGCTTGTGGAGTAACACTAAATGCTCCGGTTGGTATTGATGTTGAAGACAAGACAAGGAAGATGAGACACGATGTGTTATCACTTGCAAAGAGGTTTTACTCGTCTGAAGAAGTTAAGTTTCTGTCAAGTGTAGAAGACACTGAGTCTCAGCGTAAGGAGTTTATTAAGCTATGGACTCTCAAAGAAGCATACGTGAAAGCTTTAGGGAAAGGCTTCTCTGCTTCACCTTTTAATACTTTCTCAATCATCAGGTCTGATGCTGAAACCTACAACCTTTGTGACCAGGCAGGGGAATGGAAGTTTAGGCTTCTGGAGTTAGCTGCTTCCTCTCATTACGCTGCAATCTGCATTGAAGGAGAAGATGGTCAAGAAGCTATGAATGTGATTGTCCACAAAACCATCCCATTTGTAGAAGATGAACTTATATCTATCTGACTTGAAACTTCTCTAGTTTGGTCTTCTCTGACAAAAAAAGTGTTGAAACACTTAACAGCAAAAGGCATTGTTTCACAACAAATTATTTACAAAGATGAGATTCTAACTATGAAACCAACAATGGTTTTGATCTAAAGATTTCACTAACCACTTTGTATCAAACCCCACAAAAAAAAGAAAAACATTAATCAATCATACTTCTCCCTCCAAGTATAAACTAAAAAGAAAACCCAAGAAACAGCCAAAGCAATATCTCCAAGAGCTTGCTTAGGACACTCAAAGGCAAGATCTTCAATCTTCCACTCAAACATAACTCTCCACAAAGCCATAAGCACATAGAGAATCACAGACCCTGCGGCGAAGAAGCTATGAAAGTCTCTGTCTTTCACAAAGGACACCATGAAAAGCACCAAACCGATTGCGAATAGAAGCAAACCGGAGAATGATTGAGAGATCTGGATGAGTAACTCGTCGTGAGGTGTTGAGCCTTTGAGTTTGTTAGCTATGTCGCTGCCGTGGCCAAAGATGGAAGCTTTTTCTGTGTAGAACATCATCAGGGTCCCACTCGTGAGCGCGATTACGGAGTGGAGGAGGCAGATTACGCGGAAGAGATGTGAAGTCATCGGAGTTTTTGAACCTGTTAGGAGATTATTTCAAAACTTCATTAAGACATAATAGATGAAACTGAAAAAAAAAATTGGATCTTTTTAAGACAGGGAAAAAGAGTAGAGAGGAACAAACTTCACTTGCATATAAAGGTTTAAGCTTTTGTCGGAAAATCAGTAGAGGAAAAGATACGGTCTTGTATGAGAGAGAGAGAGTTTGTCTGATTCGGAGATTTTGAAACTGATAGATTCTTCAACGATAAGGGAGCTTATAGGGATTGTGTAAACCCTAATTTTGGGTTTGATGCAAAAGAAGATGATTGACTTTGATCTCGGTTCCTCTTTTTGGCAGCTTCTTTGTTTTGTTCAACAGAAATTCAAACCCACCGTTTAAAGATTGCTTTCCGGTTTTAAATGAGAGATCCTGTAAAATAATTGCCAGCAAAACAAAAATTAAATAGACAATCAAATTGATCAAATCTCTTGATCAGATAATTAATTTGTGTTTTATATAAAAAGATTTGGAGTTTGATTCTCAAATAATATACTTTCTTTAAATTAATAAGTTATTTATTTAAAGAATCAAAATAATACAAATAATTTTTTCATAAAAATATACTTCAAACAAATCCCAACTATTATAAATTTTATGAAATATATGAAATTATCCGTTGATAATTTGTCAGTGTAGTTAATTTTGAAAATTAATAATTAAAATATTAAGATGGCAAACAAACAATAAAAACAAACATATAGTCAATACTTTCAATTGTAAAAACATCCCAATGTAATTTTATTCATGTAGATCGCAAAATATATATATGAATTAATATTTAATTATGAAGTTTTTGGAACTAATTTTATCCATGTAGAACTCAACCGAAAGTTTAAAGAAAACGTGTTACATGACTCTTTTTACTAGAAAAATATTAATCGGTAGAATCAACATCTTGAACAAACAATAAAATATCAGTGTATCAGAAGAAACAAGAAAGTTATGTTGATCCTGGATAATGACTTTTAAAAATGCAAGAAACCATAACTTTTCGATAAAAATAAGGACATGAATCCTTCACCATCCCAACATCATTCTACTTATAGCTTTACGTTTGTCCCTTAACGTCATCAACGATCTATGAAGCCCTGAGGCATACTATCAGCAAGACCCCTCAAGTTCGGAAAAAGAAAGAGTTTCTCCCACTAAGCTTTGTAATTAAACAGGATTCAAACTCCATTTTCTTTTCATCTAAATGGTTATAAGTAAACCCTTTTTTCTCATGAGATATGAGACTAATAATTACATAAATCTCTAAAAAGTAACAAAACCGTCGAGAAGAGAAACCTTCTTGAACCACATTGTATGCACTTATGCACATCATGAAAAGGGACTGCAGCAGCAAGGACAGCCATCATCTGTACTTCATGAACCACAGGTTTGGTTGAGCTCCTCGTCCTAACTTTTTCAGTTGAAATTCTGACGTCTGAACATCTTTTTTTATATCAACTCTGACATCTTAGCTAAATTTTGATAGAAATAGAAGAATACAAAAAAAATAAAACCGCCGTCTGAGGGGATCGAACCCTCGGCCACGGGATTAAAAGTCACGCGCTCTACCACTGAGCTAAGACGGCTCTCGTTGACAAGTATTTCTTCATAATAATTCATTAATCCAAATAAAATCTTGTATCCACGTACTGAGGAAAGACACAGCACACATCAATCAAACAGGCGAAGAGTTAATGATCAGATATCAAAATCTTAGATTTATACATGAGTCATGAATTCACACAACGTTTCGTAGAGAAAGGGGACAACAAATCACGTAATAGAATCAATTATTATCAAAAGCAAAACAGTTACTATAATTAGCAAAAACGATAAGGATGGTTTATTGAAAAACATCTACTAGGTCCAATATCACTGCTAGGCCCCTGTGGCGGCGTTTGTAACGCACCAACACGTCCACTTGGCTTATTTTATTTGACCATTTTCGAATCTTTGCTCTCTCCCACTTTTGAATAATCAAACTCGATGGCTTACGTAAACTCTTATATAAACACATTACCACCCTGAGATCTTTCATCATCAATCTTCTCACACTTCACTCACAACACAAAAAAAAAAAACACAATGCAGATTCACAAACTCTGTTTTCTTGCTCTCTTCTTAGCTCAAGCAGCTTTCGCCGTCAAGTTCAACTTCAAAACCTTCAATGGAGACAACTTGATGTTCCTCGGAGACGCAGAGCTTGGTCCTCTCTCCTCCGACGGTGTAATCCGATCCGGAGCCTGGTCCATGACCCGTGACGAAAACCCATTCTCTCACGGTCAAGGTCTCTACATCAACCCCATCCCATTCAAACCTTCCAACGACTCTGCTCCTTACTCATTCCAAACCTCTTTCACTTTCTCCATCACTCCTCGCACCAAACCAAACTCCGGTCAAGGCCTCGCCTTCATCGTCGTCCCAAACGCCGATAACTCCGGCGCTTCAGGCGGCGGGTTCCTCGGGATCCTCAACAAAACCAACAACGGGAAACCGGAGAACAACCTCTTTGCTGTCGAGTTCGACACTTTCCAGAACAAAGAGTTTCAAGACATTAGTGGTAACCACGTTGGACTCAACGTCAACTCCATGACTTCTAACGTCGCGGAGAAAGCTGGTTATTGGGTTCAGACACGTGTCGGGAAGAGGACTGTTTGGTCGTTTAAAGATGTGAATCTTAGTAGTGGAGAGAGGTTCACGGCTTGGGTTGAGTTTAGAAACAAAGATAATAGGATTACGATCACGCTCGCGCCTGAGAATGTTAAGAAGCCTAAGAGGCCTTTGATAGAAGGTCCGAGAGAGCTCAGTGATGTTATTCTACAGAACAGTTACGTCGGTTTTGCTGGTTCCATGGGACGTGCCGCTGAGCGTCACGATATCTGGAGCTGGTCTTTCGAAAACGACGCCAAGAATAACTAAACCGGTTTTGGTTAAGTTCGGTTTGCTTTTATTTATAATTTGAGTGAGTAATTAAAGTTATAAAAACTTTAAGGAAATAAAACAGGCCAGATATGTGGCTTACTATGTATTGTATTTTTTTTTCATGTTATTTGTATTCTGAGATTATCAATAAAAATAAACTTTATTTTCAAACTTATTTGTGTGTAACTGGATCTTGCTTGAAGCGTATCTATCACCCTCAAAGTTCTTGACACAATGCGTTTTTAGGGATGAATTGTATATTATATCTAAGCTTAGATATTAGCGAGACCATGAGTTTCAGAAATACACTTACAAAATATTAAGCATAGATATGGGATTCAAACCTAAAACTAATTGATTTTAGGTTGAAAGCATGTATAGTTTAACATGGTATTAGAGTCCATGATTCACAAAGTCCAACCCGATATTCATTGATCTGGTTCAAAGTTGGTCCATCGATCTTTACCTAAATATTCCGAGATTAATGCTAAAGAACCATCATCTCGAAGGAACGTATTAGAGACAAAAGTCTCATATCAAAAATTAGAAGAGATTCTATCCCCTTCTTATTATTTGAGGAGAACTTTTTAAAAGAAACATGTGTTTATTACAACCATACCATTTCCTACGTGGCAACTCCACAAGCTTTCTCACTCCTTTAAACTAAAAGACCTTAGTTAACTATAGTAATTACACAACACGCCATTGATATAAATATACCATATACGTATACACAACATGCCATTGATATAAATATACATATATGATATAACAATTGATATAGCAATAGGCAATAGCACATTTACTCCTCGCATATAGTGAACTATTATTAATTAGTGATCTATTTGTTACATGTTTTTGTACGATTTCATTTTATTGTCTACTGGGCACATATTTAAATTTTATATTTTATATTTTCCTATACAACGATTTTGTTACATTTTTTTCTACGATATATTTTATGTATATATATATTGTAAATGTAATATGTAATATAAAACATGCATATAGAATAATTTTGTTACATGCTTTTGTACGATTTATTCAAAATATATTTCGTTACATAAGTATAAAAAAAATCGCAAATGCTATCACCTTATTTCATAATTCCTTATTTTCCTATTTTATTCAACATGCCTATAGAACGATTTTGTTATATGTTTTTCTACAATATATTTTATATTTTATTCAAGAAGGGGATATTCGTGTAGTATTAGTTGTGGGTACAATTATGTTCAATCAAAATTAATGGTTGAATCTGCATGCGTATTTCAGTTTCCCTTATATTCATGCATAATATCAGTTTCCCTTATATACACGAATCATTTGTTGTTATTGTATTCGAATATTAAATAAATATATTTCATAAATCGTCGAATATTAAACCAGACGACCCACTTTTACACACAAAGTTAATATTAAGTAAGTCCAGTCACGTATTTTTAGTAAGTAAATCTCGCAATTTGTTCATTAGCTAAACGGTTTAATGGTTTCTTTCCGATTTAATGTCAATCACATATATATAATATTCTGAATTAAATGAGATACCCATAAATTTGAACTTGCTTGATAGACAAGCGCAAATCGTTCTTAATATACTAAAATAAATGCTACTTAAACTTATATAACTCATATTCTATACGTCCATTCAATATTCAATCATGTTTTATTTTTCTATGTTTTATGATAAAATTATGAGAATTTTCTCATTATATCATGTTTTATTTTTCTATGTTTATTATCCTAATTATTTTTATTTATTTTCTACTGTTTTTTAATAGACGATTTCTTTACTTTTTTGCATCATCATATATCTATAAGACAAACAGATATATAAGACAAACAGTGAAAACTATATTCTATGAATCATTGCTTCGTATCACTGCTATATTAATTTCTCATTATATGACTATATAATTTTTATTACTGATTCACATCCACTACCTATTTTTAGTTAAACAAATTAATATATCAAATTACTGTTTGATCAAAGTCAAAATCATCTCATCCCACGCAGGGCGCGGATCAACACCTAATTTAGTATATAAGATAAATGAATCACTTCACTTATTACTAATTGATTCACTTATTACTAATTGATTTTAAGATAGAAGTCCATCTAATTTAACAAAAACACATAAGCAAACTTAGCAAAAATAAAAGCATTTGTTAAATCAATAAACCACAATTGCAAAACATTGTATGCCATCTCCTTCGGTTTTATTTTAAATAAAATAGGAAAATTACACCTTATATGCATACAAAAGACAGAAATCTATTATCTAATCAAAAACATATCCGTTCTCCTTATTTCTCTTTTTTATCTCTATCTAACCTCTTGCTAAAAATCTAGCACCAAATTACTACAAGATAATGTGTTTTTTTCCTTCAGTAGGCACAATATTACTTGAAGCCATATATTCCCTCCATTTCAAAAAGATTAACATTGTAGAAAAATATTTGTTTTAAAAATATGTATTTTTTATATTTTCAATGTATAATTTAATAAAAAAATATAAACTCCAAAAAAATAGTTATATTTCTTAAAATTTTATTAGTTAGAAAATGGAATTGTTAAATAATCAAAATTTTATGTTTTTTTGTGTAAAAAACTAAAAAATTTAACTTTTTGGAATATTCAAACTAAACTAAAAGTTGAATAATATAATCTGTTTTTCCCATGCAGAAGACTACAAACGTGGAATATCTTAGAGTTATACACGAGATATGAATTTTAAAATGCTCCATTAAGAAATGGGACAATAAATAGATAATGAAATCAATGATTACTCATTTACTCCAATTCAATCATCAAGAATAAGATAAACCACGTTACCTGAAAACAGTAGGTCCATTTCTTAGCAAGTTAGCAGGCCATGGTGCTGGTAGAGTCTGTAAATTGACAATTCGTTTGTTTTGTTTTGTTATTTGGAAAATTTTGGCTCCATATCTTGCTCTTACATTATGCAAATTTATAAAACTCTGTTTTAATCTGTGTTCTTCTTCCACACCATCCCTGTCAAATTCAACTTCAAAACCATTGACTCAAACATCTTAACAAAACCAACAGCTAAACCGGTGCGGGCCAAGTTTGGTTATTGTCTTAGCCAATTCTAAATTTATTATCTTTGGAGATTCATTGCTCTCAAAAGAATCTGGTCTTTTTGTTCATAGGGTTCAACAAGAAAAATGTTATCTTTATTCCAGAGCAATATTATAAGGATTTGACCCCCAATGTTTGCCTATATTTATACATTTCCCCCCAAAGTAAATGTTCTACCTTTTTCCGTTATGTGAGGCCCTAGATTAACCACGTTGCTTGCGTGTAAAGATAATATTATCAAAATCGAAAGAAGACCTGAACTGTGAGTGAAATATCCCATTTAAAATATAAAACAACGACTCGACAACAGTGAATCGTTACTTTCAGCAGTCGTTTTTTTGTTTTTATCCCAAAAGGCCGAGACTTTATGAGAGGTTGAGAGAGAGTGTGGCTGCTTCTGCTTCTTTTTTTTTTTTTTTAAAGAGTTAAAACAGAAGAAGAAAAATAAAACTGTGGTTCGGTGTTGTATGTGTGGTTCTGTTTCAATCTCGAAAAGATCATTTCTGGTTGGCCTCTCAGGTCCTTCTTATCTTCTCCCCTCTCACTCTAGCTTTGCGGTACAGAACCTTCCTACTTCCTTTTTTAGGCTTTCTTTTTTTTTATATATGATCAAAAGTTTGCATTTTTATTTGGTTATTTATATCTTTTGTCTGTTTTCCTCAAATGGGTTTGAGTGTTCTTCCTTTTCTAGCTTAAGTGGTTTTTCTTTTGTGTGGTTGGGATCACTCGCAAAAAAGGGCTTTACATTCTCATAGTCAAGCAATGAGCTACTGAATCCGAAATGGTTCCAGTTAGACTTGAGAATCAAGATAAGTCATTGGCTACTTGTTGGTTTCTGGTTACTATAGATGGAAGGTTCTTCAAACTCCAACTCTAGAGGGTTCCTCAATACCTCTGGCGTTTCTGACAGGAACAACGACTTCTCACCAGTTGAGAGAGTCACAGCATCTTCTCATGTTGATGAGTATGTGAGAAGCTTGTTTGGTAGTAGCACACACAAATCCTGTGAAGAAGAAGACTCTTTAGGGATTGATGACCCTTTTGTTAGATCCTTGGAATGGGGTGATGTCAGTTTGAGACAGTGGCTGGATAAGCCTGAACGGTGTGTAGATGTTTTTGAGTGTTTGCATGTTTTCAGACAGATTGTTGAGATTGTGAATGTGGCTCACTCTCAAGGCTTTGTTGTTCATAATGTTAGGCCTTCTTGTTTTGTCATGTCTTCGTTTAACCATGTTTCCTTCATTGAATCCGCTTCTTGTTCTGACTCCGGCTCTGAGGACGGTCCAATTAGCCACAAGGAAGATAAAGGATCATATAACAAGATCCTGGAGAGACAAATCGAGAAGCTAGAGGAAGAGAAGAAGCAGAGTTTTCCGATGAAACATGTATTAGCAATGGAGACAAGTTGGTATACAAGCCCTGAAGAAGAGTTTGGTTCTCCAAGTACTTGTGCTTCAGATGTGTACCGTCTTGGTGTTCTTCTCTTCGAGGTTTGTCATGAATAAGTTAACATTCGTTGTTTGTTTTTCTTTTGTGTTGGATGTTTCTATATTCTTGAAAAGGTGGTAATTAGATGATAGTTAGTCCTTTTGCAGCTGTTCTGTCCTGTGCCTTCAAGGGAAGAGAAGTCAAGAACTATGTCTAGTTTAAGACATCGTGTACTTCCGCCTCAGATACTTCTCAAATGTCCTAAAGAAGCTTCTTTCTGCTTGTGGCTATTGCATCCTGAGCCTAGTTGTCGACCATTAATGAGGTTTGTTTTGTGTGCTTAGTCTGTGCTGTCTTCTTTTACTAAATGGAACTAATCTTTAAAGTTGTCTTTTTGTTGTAGTGACTTGATGCAAAGCGAGTTTATGACCGAACCAAGAGATAGTTTGGAAGAACGTGAAGCAGCCATAGAGCTTAGGGACAAAATCGATGAACAAGAGTCGTTACTCGAGTTCTTGTTAATGATCCAACAGAGAAAGCAGGAATCTGCATATAGATTGCGTGATACGGTCTCACTTCTTTCTTCAGACATCGAGCAAGTTGTGAAGAGACAGTTAGTTTTGAAGAAAAAGGGAAGCTCATACTCTGATCTCAGCAAAGATAATCATCAACAAAGCTTCCCGGAAGAGCCTTCCACATTAATGGCTTCAAGAAAACGTTTTAGACAAGTGATTCCCTCAGAGGAAACCGACGTTGAAGCTGATGAGGAGAGTCAAGGAAGAAGCACATTTCTTGAAAGCTCCAGGTTGATGAGAAACTTCAAGAAGCTAGAAACCGTCTACTTTCTGACAAGACGCAGGCAGCTGAAAGCTGCTGCTTTGGGGAAGTCATTAACTAGACATTCACCGTTAAGTAGCGAAAATGGAAGAGGCTCGGAGAAAAGCTCAGTAAGCAACTCTGCAGCACCCAAAGTTTCTTCCAACAATGATTCAAGACAAGGCGGGTGGATAGATCCATTCCTTGAGGGTTTGTGCAAATACTTATCATTCAGTAAGCTTAGAGTGAAAGCAGATTTGAAACAAGGAGACTTGTTGAACTCTACCAACCTTGTTTGCTCCCTTGCATTTGACCGAGATGGGGAGTTTTTCGCCACTGCTGGTGTCAACAAGAAAATCAAGATATTTGAGTGTGATTCGATTGTAAACAACAACCTTGACATTCACTATCCGGTTGTGGAGTTGGCTGGCCGGTCAAAGCTGAGTAGTGTATGTTGGAACAGTTACATAAAGAGTCAGATTGCATCAAGTAACTTTGAAGGAGTGGTTCAGGTTAGTTTTAGCTTCCTCTTATTTATAGTTTGTGAAAAACTTCTAAGTTCATGAAATCATTGTGGTTATAGATATGGGATGTTTCAAGAAGCCAGCTGGTTACAGAGATGAAGGAGCACAAGAAGAGAGTATGGTCCATTGATATTTCAGCAGCAGACCCTACTTTACTAGCTAGTGGAAGCGATGATGGAACCGTTAAGCTATGGAGTATCAATCAGGCAATTCTAATTTGAAATGTCGGCTATTGAAAACTGAACCTAGTTTTCTCCAAATTTTCAGACATGTTAATCCTCAGGATGTAATGATTTTAAGTGTTTTTCTTTGTCTTGTAAAACGTTTTCAGGGAGTTAGCATTGGAACCATCAAGACAAAGGCCAATGTATGTTGTGTCCAGTTTCCATCAGACTCGGGACGGTCTTTAGCATTTGGCTCTGCAGATCACAAAGTGTATTACTACGATCTTAGGAACCCCAAGATTCCTCTGAGCACAATGATTGGTCATAGTAAGACAGTGAGTTATGTCAAGTTTGTGGATTCATCTACTCTTGTGTCTTCTTCTACTGATAACACACTAAAGCTTTGGGACTTATCCATGTGTGCCTCTGGTGTTAATGAAACCCCTCTTCATTCATTTGCTGGACACACTAATCTAAAGGTAACATTTATTCAGAAATCATTAAGTCTCCAGTTTCTGAGAAATAATTGTTTATTTTGTATATGTTGCAGAACTTTGTTGGCTTATCAGTCTCTGATGGATATATAGCTACAGGCTCAGAGACTAATGAGGTAAATGGGTGATGCCAAAACATGCATCTTTTGACAAACATTGTCACTTAAAACATAATTGTCTGAGACTCTCTTGATCCATGGCAGGTTTTCGTGTACCACAAGGCATTCCCAATGCCGGTTATGTCCTACATGTTCAGCAACACTGACTCTACTTCTGGTTTAGAAGTTGATGATGCCTCACAGTTCATATCGTCCATCTGCTGGCGAGGACAGTCGTCTACCTTAGTAGCTGCTAACTCCAATGGCAACATCAAGATTCTGGAAATGGTGGCGTAAGAGATCTGTTTTGTTGGGAGTACTATAGGATAAACAATTGTTACCAAAAAAGAATAGGATTTGTGTATAGAAAGGAAGGATACAAATATTGAAATCTTTGTATTTGTATACAATGTTAAACTGAAACATCTCAATAAAAGAAAAAAAGATTATAATTTTTATTTTAGTTTGTGAAATGCTTCAAACAAGGAAAAATCTAATCTCCAATATGAGACTAGTAAGTGTCGTGGTATACAAGGCATCTACTCAATCAAAAACAATGTCTAATAGTGTCTTTCTAAACCGAACTAATGATTCTCTGGAACCCTATATGTATATATATTATATATAAGAACAGTCTCACTCTCCCTGAATTCGATTCCCAGCCCTGGATCTATTTACATTGATTAACTCCTGTTTTAGCCTCATTGACTAACCTGTCCACAAGTCCCTGAAGCCTCTGAGCTCCAGGACTAGGCTTAATGTTAGCCACATCACCGACCTGGGAGCACTTTGGTTTCCCACTGCACCACCCACCAAGAGTAAAACCATCATCACCGTTTCTCCTTTTAAGCAACTCCTTATCAATCAAATCAAGCACTTTGTCGTCTCTTTTGAATTTTCTAGCGAAGGCAGCACCGCTGGATATCATCTGTGACGTGTCGTTGAGTGACAACACGTGAGGGTGCTGCTGCGGGGGAGTGTCCCAGGAGATGTAGTGGAGGTCATGGTTGAGTGGAGTTTTTGAAAACTCTGGCACGTTGCAGATTACGGTTTGGAAGTAACCTTCAGGTGATGAAACGAAGTTGGTGTAATACATAAGGAGAGTTCGTGGTAAGTTGTCCCATCCCCATATGCAGTACTCTACAAAGGGACGTGATAGAGCCATCCAAGCAGATCCTGTGACACAAAACAAACAAACAAAAGTTATGGAACTATAGAAACAGTGGAGCTTCAAAGACAGTTTAGAGGACTAACCAGTGAATAGTTTAAACGCAGTTGGTAAACTTCGACGAGGTGTGACCCAGTATATATCTGATTTGTTCAACATGTAGAGTCCAGGATCAATCATTACTGGCATTGCTCTTTTCTCCCTTCACAAAAGTAGAACAAGACCTCAGAACACAAGAGCAAAAGAGGAAACTCAAGAACGTGAAAAGTCTCTTACTCTTTCCAACCAAGATCACTTGTATGCTCAATAAAGTTGAGGTTCCGGTCCAGAGTTGAAAAAGTATGAAGCAGATCTTCAAATAAACAGTAAGTTAATCAAAACACAAGACTCATATCTAGATGGAAACAGAGAAACAAAGCTGTTTTACTTACCATCTTGTGTCACAAGGGGATAATCAGAAGCACTAAGATTAATAAACCAATCCCAGTTAGCACTTCTCTTAAGCAAAACAGCACAAGCGTGAAGTGTATTAGCCACCATCGTTGGTCCTCTATATGTGACAAGATTAGCCTTTGTTATCATATAGACATTCCCGGTTTTAGAATACATAGGATCCTTATTAATCCGAGAAGCCAGCTCTAATCTCTCATCAACCGGTGACTCAAGATCCAAATGAACAACGTACTGGTTTCTCGGATGGTACACTGCTCTAAGCGTTCTCCAAAGCTTTTCCACGTCCCCTTTGGACCCGGAAACAAGGTATGCAAAACGGGGAAGCTTGTCTTCATGAGGACGAGTTTCTTGTCTAGCGACTTTAGACTCTGCGAAGTCGAGTTTGGTTTGGTTCTTGGCGAGAGGAGAAGGGATGATGGAGAAGATGGAGTTGAATTTACGGAGGGAAGAAGCAAGGCCCATGTTGAAAGTGGTTGCGAGGAGAAAAACGCAGACGAGAGATGTGATGACAAGAGGGAATACCCATCTCTTCTCCACGTTTACATACCCCATTTCAGTGAACCTGTGATCATGAGACAAAGAAACAAGCTTCTGGTCTTGTTTGCCGAATCAAAACTGTCTGCAGGGACCCAAGTGTTTATTGATTTACAAGAATCTTGAGTTCAGGCTTGATCAGACACCTATCAACACAAAGACACAAATAGAAATAAGAAGATTAGTAAAAGACAGGACATGAAAGTTGCCAGATTCTCACGCAACATCAAAGCTCAGAGAGCTTGAGAATTACGAAACTATTTAGAGAGGTCGTATATAAGATAATTTAATTAAAGACGACAAGGCTCTTCACCCCATAAAAAACATCTTTGGACCAGGATTCATCAATCAACCAAGGACATCTCAGCAGCTAGATTAACCTCATATGAAGCAACTTATTACACAACTCTTAAAACCACTCAAAAGTGACATTAACGATTACAAAAAGGAAACTTTTCAAAGACCCATTTCGTAGATTATCCCCAAACAGAAGAAAAAAAACTCTTCTCACAAACCACCGACACCATCAGAATCTTAGATCTATTACACTACAGAACATTCTAAACTCATCACACCAAAAAACAAATCTAGAGATTTATAGAACAAGAGATCGATAAACGAAACCAGACATAACTTATTATGATAAGAGATTAATAAGATGAAGAAACCTGTTTTCAATCTCGATGCAAAGGAAGCTTTTTTTGAATGCTCTATACTTTGTGCAAAAAGAACACGGGAACACTCTTGTGTCTGGAGTAGTAAAGTTATATAGAAGAAATGAAGAGAGACAGTGAGATCTCAATAAACAAAAACAGAAAAATCAAACTTAACGATTTTTCTAACCTGGAAATTCGATGAGCGTGTGTGATACTCTCATTCGTTGAAATATTCAATTTTTAAAAATTAAAAAAAAAAAAACAAAGAAATTTTGGTTCATTGAGCACTAAATTTCGTTACTTTTGTCTCTGTTCCTTTATTAGTGGAATCTAAACGATTTTAAAGTTTTAATTTGAGTAATGAAAACGCAGAGGAGAACCCGTCTTTTAATTATTCTCTGCATCTTACTTTACACTAATACCGTACGAGTTAAAGCCAATCAAATTCTGACACGTAACCAGAACCCACCAGCTCTAGTGAATGAATATAATATTATCTGTGGATGTGATGTAGACGATTATAACTCTTGACCTTTTTACGACAAAAACATTTATTTATTGCGTAGCCAGTGTAACAGACACGTATGGGTATGTGATAGTAACACTTTCTTTCTTTATTTACTCTGTGCAATCTAGTAAGGCGAATTACTAATAGATACTATATTTACTATTTAGCGTAATTTTTTTTTCACTCGAGTCTTATTTTTTCACTGAATATTTACAAGTATAACAATTAAAATATGAGTTATAAAAAAAAGATAATTAAAATAAAATAGTATTTAAAAAAAAATTGTAAACACAAGAATAGTTGCTTTTTAAGTAGGGACCAGAGCAAGAGTCTTCCAGAGTTTCTGCTTTCACATGTGAATATAGCTGAATCATTTTTATTTTACTTTTATGTTAAAAAGTTAATGGATGTTTGTTGCGCTAATTACGTGGTAACAAATAACGCGCTTAACTAATATCGACAGGTGCGTGGAGTGGTGACGAGATAATCGTTGAGTCTCAATGGGCTTATAGACTTTAGAATCTATGAACCTCTCAACCTGACTAAAGGCCCATACTATTCAATCATGTTTTACAGGGTTTCTTTTTGTCAACCTGACGGGACATTTTTGTCGAGAGTTGAATTGTATGAGCTGGTTCGTCCACTAGAAAGTATTTCTTGCGAGTAAACAAAATCGAAAATCTTAAATACTGATATAATTTTTTCCGAACTTTCTAAAGTGTTTTTAGTGTTAAAATTAATTCAAACAAAAATTGTTTTTACAATGAATGATACTTCAGTACTACGAGTTTACGTAGAAAAAGTTAACCATCCTTTAAGGGAATCTGTTCCTCCTATACTGTTTTTGCTTTCAAAATATAGATGCATTTTTGTAAAAAAAATTTGATATAAATAAATTTAACATTCATTCCAAAAAAATCTATTCCTCCAAGCCTCTGTCGTAAGAATGGACCCCGCAGTGACGTTGAGAGTTTTCTAATGTACAAGGCTATGGCAATAAGACTAGTTAGACCTGGGCATTTTATTCGTTAAATTTGATTCGATTCGTTATTCGTCTCGATTCGATCTGAAAATTCCGGATATCCGTAAACTTTCGAATCGAAGCAAATACTAAAAATCAATATTCGTAAAAATCGAAGCAAATCACAAATATTAAAATTTTGGGAAGCGGATATCCGATCCGATCCGGAAATATATAAATATATGTATATTTTGATTATATTTAAAATTTTAAATGTATACAACTATTATTATAGCTTATGATTTGACTAATTACATTCACATTATTACTTATATAAAATTATTAGATAAAAAGAAGAGAAAAATTAAGAAAATTATAAAAAAAAATCTTAAGTTTTGTGTTATTATAGTTGTTAACTTAAACATAAAAAATTATAAAATATGTAAATTCACTACTTCTTTATTTTTTATTTTATATATCATGTAAAAAAAATTTAGAAAAAAAAAATTATATAAGATTATTTGTAACGGATGAGATATTCGTAAGTATTCGTAAATATCCGCAAATATCTGTTTATTTTCCGGATATCCGTTTTTCCGAATATCCGTCTTTTTCCGAAGCAAAGCAAATACCAAAATCAGATATCCGTAACATACGAAGCAAATCACAAATACCTTCGAAAACCCGGATATTCGATCTGTGCCCACCCCTAAGACTAGTAACTTGATCGGAAACTAGGTCACGAGAAAAGGGATTCATGACGTTGTTTTTTTGTTAATGAACCGTTTTTCCAGGGAAAAGAGATGGATGCTATTTGTTTTGTTGAATGAAGATGATTAGAGTTTGATGTGTGTTTGGGGAGAGAAAAACTATGTGTGAAATAGGAACTGTGAATTTCCCCAAATGAAAAGATGACGCAGCTCTGAGAGACACAGTTGTTCTCGTTCGTATCAGCTTGTAAATAAGCGAATTCAAAGTACATGGATGTGAAAACTGAGAATTTGTATCGTAATTGTTCTGATCTCGTCCGTGTTTTGTCGGCATAATTAGATTATATATAGAGATAATCTTATTGAAAACATGAATTCTTCATTTTTAGGGCTATAATTTTAAATTTATGAATAATTCATTTTAGTTAAATAATTTTAAGATGCCAAAAAAAAAGTTAAATACTTTTACAAAAAAAAATAAAAATAGTTAAAAATTGTGATTATTGAAAAAATTTAGTGGGTTATAACTTATAATATTTTTTTTACAACAATAATGAAACTGTGAAATATATCATATCGGTTCAGAGAATCCAATCGTTGGCATGAATCAATATAAAATACAGTTGAAGGAAAACTTTGATCACTTCGTGCAAAATTTTAGATTAGTTGTTCTTGGTATGTGTTAAATTTTGAAAGTAAAAAAGAAAATTTTATTATGTCGAAACTTCTACAAATATGTAGTATAAATTGGCTATTATTTAGGTGAGGTAGTGCTGGTCCTAGAAAATTTAAGACAAAAGCAAATTAGAAAAGAAAAACTATGTTTTGTTTAACTTCGAACCCGAGTTGGGGGAAGAAATTTTGAAACAGTTAGATTTCACCACTACACTAAGGGAAAACTTTGGAAAAATGTGGCCAAAATCTCTTTTATAATTAAGCGATCAGAAACAACTATTTTTTTTGCTTGGTCCAAAGGTCGGCTCTGGGTGAAGATACCATCTTTACTAATTGAAATCAACATGTTACAAAGACTACATCTGAATAATAAAAGGTCTTCATACAATTCATGACCCATATCGAAATTTCATATTATATATGTAAATTTGATAAACTTCTTCAATGATTTATCGTCTCTATCATCTTTCTTCTACGCATCCCCTATATATTATTTGAGAATCATTTAAAAAGTTGTAACCTTAGATTTGTAAGAATTAAAAATAACTCCAATCCTATGTGGCATAGCTCTTTGGCTTCTATTTCAAATCCCAAGGATTTTAGAGCATGTGATATAATGTATAGTCTAAAAATTGTATTCTCTAGCAATATAATATTTCGTAGACTATAGTTGCGCATATATCAAATATTTATTGTTTCGCATGTTTTCCTTAAATAAAACCTACGGAATTACCTAATGTGATTAAAATATATATATGACAATTAATGATTTTAAACAATAAATATTTGATAACAATCTGTATATTTTTTCTCATTTTCTTTATTTATTTATTATTAAAATAAATTACACAATTACATTAATCATATAATAAAAATTTAGATTTTTTTTTGTGTATGTTGTATTTCGAATTTTTGAAAATGAGTATAAATTACTAAAACTGTTAAAAGTCTCACATAAACTTTTAGGATCAAGGTTTTAGTTTTTTTATATATTAAAATATAATGATTATAAGACCATATGAAGAAATAATTTTAGTTTATATATATATTTCATATCGTTTTAATTAAACTATAAATCGTATGAAAATACATACTTATATTTTGATATTTGTCTTCAACATATATTGAAAATTTAATATTTTAATTTTGAAATATGTCATTGTTTTTTTTAAATGATTATAAATTATTGAAACTACTAAACATCTCACATTAAAAAAATCATTGGTGTAAATTTTTGTTACACAAATATGCAAATAATCATAAAATCATATGAGTAGAAACCTCTTTTAATAAATATCAATATTAAAAGTGTGCCATATTACTATGTTTATATCATTTAAATTTAATTATATATATCATATAAAAAATATAAGATTGATTATTTTGATTTATTTACGCTAATTGCGAATAAACAGGAGTGATAGTTAGATTTATATGCATACGTCAATTTATGACATAATAGTGACTAATTTCTTAGTTATGTAATATATATATTTATTATTTTATTATTTATGATATGCAGAATATTATAAAATAAATTATAAATATAAAATACTTATTGTGCATAAAGTGCAGATCTTAACCTAAGTATGTATCTTTTTAATTATTTAAAATCTTAAGTATTTTCTAAATCCCAGGTCAAAACAAATAAACGAAATGAGAATAAACTTCAAAATAAATATTTATATCGAGTAATAACCAAAATATAAAAAAACACAACAAGAGAAAAAATTGAAGATAAATAGGATTAACACGTGAACGTAAACTTCTCATAACCATAATTAATTTTTAAATTGCTAAATCATGATATAAAACTGATTTAATTTTTAATTTGTTAATCTTTAATTTTTTTAATTTTTTTAATCATTATGGTTATTTAAATCATGACCATAATTAATTTTAAATTCTTTATTTATATTTGAAAAACTTAAAATATTGTTTTTAAAAATAATTTAAAATTTAATTTAATTTTTTATAAAATTATTTAGAAATAATAATTTTTTAAAAAATATAGTTTTCTAATATTATTATACAAATAAATAAATTATATTAAATTAGTTTTGAAACTTTATATATTTTAAGTGCAATTATTTTACCAACTGCATCTTAAAAAAACATTAGGAAATTTGCTAATACTGTACCAATCAAGCTCAATGACACCCTATTTATTTTCCATCACTCGAACACTAAAAAGTGAAAAGATTAATGAAATCGGGTCCACTAAATTATAAGATTTGATCTACAGTTCTAATTACAATTGTTTATGATCTTACGTATAGATAATTATTTAAAAATTCCAAAATTCTAAAATTTCAAATACATAAAAAAAAATATATGTAAATTTTAAATTTATCAATACTAAAATTTTATATTTTAATTATGTATATTCACCCTGCGCAAGGCACATGTCTTATCCTAGTTATCTATAAAACAGATTCTCGAATGTCCCGCTAATTACCGGTCAAAGGCTGGTGGAACCATAACTTGCCTTTCTAGGATTATAAGCTGAGTTTATATCCATATTTTTCTTCTATTTTGGCGATCCTAAGAATTTCCTGAAAGTTGCCATTCCTATTATTAAAGATCTTATTGTTTCTATTTTTTAAATGTACCACAATATTGTTTTTCAAGTGTGCCACAATACTAGTCCGACATATTTTGTTTTTAGTGTTACTTAACTTCTTAACGTAACGTATGTATAATTATTGCCCACTAAAAAGATTGTAACCGATGATTAAAAACCACATAACTAAATGCTAAAACTCTTTTTTGTTTGGTTCTGTCTCCAAATATGGTTAAATACTGTAACCAACAACCACTTTGGCAATTAATAGCAAATGGGATTTTGACTTTTTCTATGCATCATGATAGAGAGCGGAAGCTATAAGCCTAACTTGTAGGTGAAGTAACGATAGAAAAGGCGTGAATACTCTTCTCAGTGTTCGTTAGAACTCTTTAGGGTTACGAATACTCTTCGCAGTGTTCGTTTGAAAACTCTTTATAAAAACTGAAATCTTATTNTGGCAATTAATAGCAAATGGGATTTTGACTTTTTCTATGCATCATGATAGAGAGCGGAAGCTATAAGCCTAACTTGTAGGTGAAGTAACGATAGAAAAGGCGTGAATACTCTTCTCAGTGTTCGTTAGAACTCTTTAGGGTTACGAATACTCTTCGCAGTGTTCGTTTGAAAACTCTTTATAAAAACTGAAATCTTATTATTAAAACTGTGTCTTCCAAAACCATAAGAGAGATCCTTATATAGGACTCTTAAACCGTCATTAAAATCCTTAACCTAATAGAAAAAGGCAAAACATAAACCTTAATTAAAAAGGAAATAACTAGAAAAGGAAACTTGTCGTTTAAGCTACGATGCTGCTGCATCAGGCCCCCCCAGGTGAGAAGGATTCGCCCACGAATCTGTATCGTTGTTGTCTCCCTTGAAAGGAGTCAAATGTTTGATGTTGAAGACGTCGGACGTACGAAGGTGGGAAGGCAATTGGACGCGATAAACATTAGGATTTATGCGTTCCACTATCTCAACAGGGCCAAGCTTCTTGGACTTCAGCTTGTTGTAATCACGTAAGGGAAGGCGTTCTTTGGTTAAGTACACCCAAACAAGGTCCCCTGGTTCGAAGAGAAGTTCACGTCTCTTGGCGTCGGCTGCAAGTTTGTATTTTGCTGTAGCTGTGTCCAAGTGAGATTGTGCGCGCTTGTGTATGTCTTGGAGGTTGGTAATAAAATCTATGGCTTCACCATGGTGGCGTGTGTTGTCCGGTGTAGTAGCCAGATCCAAAGGACCACATGGTACAAGACCATACACAACATGAAAAGGAGAGAAACTCGTACTGCGATTTGTAGCATGATTGTGTGCAAATTCAGCCTGACCAAGCTTAGTGTCCCAAGACTTAATATTATCTCCCACAAGGCAACGAAGTAAGTTACCTAAAGAACGATTCATGACCTCGGTCTGACCATCAGTTTGAGGATGGTAAGCTGAGCTCATATCAAGGGAAGTGCCTAACAACTTCCCTAAGGATCGCCAGAAGTGACTTAGGAATCTTGTATCTCTATCTGAAACGATAGAAGTTGGTAGACCATGCAAGCGATAGATCTCGCGGAAGAATAAAGTAGCCACATTGACGGCGTCTGTGGTCTTCTTGCACGTGATAAAGTGAACCATTTTTGAGAATCGATCCACCACGACAAATATAGAATCGTGTCCTCTTTGGGTCCGAGGTAGACCCAAAACAAAATCCATACTAACATCGGACCAAGGTTGAGTAGGAATAGGAAGCGGTAGATACAAACCCGCATTAGTGGCTTTGCCTTTAGCGACTTGACAGACACGGCATCGCTCGACGAATCGTTCCACATCCCTCCATAAAGTAGGCCAAAAATACGAGTCCACCACTAGCTGCAACGTTCTGTCTCTCCCCACATGCCCCTCGTTATGCAGTTCACTGATTATTTTCAACCGCATGCTGCATTCCAGAACACAAAGTCGCAATCCCTTAAAAAGAAAGCCATCCTGCAATGTGTAGTCGCTTCTCATGTTTTGCTCAGACTCGTGGAAAATGCGAGAAAAGAATGGATCCGTAGGATACATGTCCGCAAAGGATGCAAACCCAATCACCGAGGAATGCATAGTGGTTAACAAACTATGCCGTCGACTGAGTGCATCGGCCACGCGGTTCGTCTTACCGGACTGATGCTTGATGACAAATGTAAACTGTTGTAAATAAGAAATCCATGCTGCATGTCGTGCTGAGACCTTGGCTTGACTGTCCAAATGGCGCAAAGCATCATGGTCTGTAAAAAGAACGAACTCGCGGTGAACCAAATAGTGGCGCCAATGTTTAATTGCCTGGACAATAGCATAAAATTCCACATCGTATGTGATGTATCGACCTCGTGCCCCTGCGAGTTTCTCACTATAGAACGCCACAGGTCGACCTTGTTGACTTAAAACACCACCGATGCCCAGTTTGGATGCATCACAATGCAATTCGAATGGCAATGAAAAATCCGGAAGAACCAGAATCGGGGCTGTAGTAAGCTTTTCTTTTATTTTTTCGAACGCTTGTGTGGCTTCGACCGTCCACTCGAACTTTCCGTCACGCATGCAGGTTGTAATCGGTGCCATAATGGCGCTGAAATGATCCACGAACCGTCGATAGAAGGATGCGAGACCGTGGAAACTCCGTACGTCGGAAACTGTTTTTGGGATCGGCCATGACCTTATAGCCTCGACTTTAGATTGGTCAACGGCTAACCCTTGATCAGAAACCACGTATCCAAGGAAAAGTACCTTTGAGACGCCAAACTCACACTTATGTTTAGCTGCAAACAATTTCTCTGATCGTAGAACTGTAAGCACCTTGTGGAGATGCTCCGTGTGCTCGGAAAGTGATGAGCTGAAAATAAGTATATCATCAAAATAGACGACAACGAATCGTCCTATGAATGGTCGCAAATCTTGGTTCATGATCCTCATGAAGGTACTTGGTGCGTTGGAAAGACCGAAGGGCATCACTATCCATTCAAAAAGTCTCTCCCTGGTCTTGAAAGCTGTTTTCCACTCATCTCCCGGGCGTATACGGATTTGATGGTATCCACTCTTGAGATCGATCTTTGAAAATTTTTTAGCTGAACCTATTTGATCCAAGAGATCATCCAAACGAGGAATAGGAAACCGATACCGGATGGTGATCTTATTTATTGCACGACTGTCAATGCACATGGGACAAGACCCATCTTCTTTTGGTATTAAAAGAGCCGGGACGGCACAAGGACTGAGACTTTCTTTAATATGGCCTTTGTGCAGTAGATCTTCGACTTGACGACGCAACTCCTTGTGTTCCAGTGGACTCATACGATAGTGCGGTCGATTGGGTAATGTTGCGCCGGGGGCGAGATCAATTTGGTGCTGGATGTCCCGAAGGGGAGGAAGACCCTTCGGTAGTTCTTCAGGAAAAATATCATCAAATTCGTGTAAAACTTTGCTCAACTCTGGTGGCGGTGATGATGGTTGGAGATGGTGATCAGTGTTGGGCAATAATGCAAAGGCGTAGCCTTCCGTCTGAAGTTCTGAAACAAATGTTCGATATGAACATAGTAAGGCGGTAGACGGTGTAGTGACTGTGGGTTCCGTGGCTGGTAACGCCAGCGGTAGTGTTGTCGCTGTCGTTTCTTGGGACGGAAGAAGAATGATTTTCTGTGTATTCCACAGAAAGCTGTAGGTATTTTTAGCTCCATCATGAATAATCTTTCGATCAAACTTCCATGGACGGCCTAAAAGAAGATGACAAAAATCAATTGGAGCAATGTCACAGTACATGCGGTCTTGGTAGTGGAGTCCAATGGAGAATGGTACTATGGCCCGTTGCGTAATACGAATGGTGGCTTTATCATTAAGCCAGCCAAGATTGTAGGGTGACGGGTGTTTTTCTCGTGTGAGGCTGAGTTTGTCGACTGCTTCCTCAGACACCACATTACGGCAGCTACCTGAGTCGATAACAAAGCTGCAAACTCGGTCTTTAATGGTGCAGGTAGAACGAAAAATATTAGTAAGAAGCCAGCGATCGTCTCGTGTCACTGCTGATAAACAAGCGCGGCGCAGGACTAATAATCGTCCCTTATCCCCAGTGGTCAGTGCGGCTTTCGTGTTTGTGGTGTCCTCTCCGTCTTGGTCATCTTCCTCTTGCGAGTCATAAACTTCATGTTCGTCGAGTGATTCATCAATCACCAGACCTCGACGCGTCGCATGAGGACAATCATTACGCCGGTGCCTTGCTTCTCCACACCCATAGCAACGAACTGTGGTTGTACGTGTTGAGCGTCGTAATTGTTGCTCCTCTTGTGGTGCTGGTTTTGTTGATGATGCTGCAACGTCACTAGTTTCTTTAGAAGCCGTTGACGGTGTGCTGCTGCCTGCTGAGTCTTGAGTCTGAGTTTTAGCTGAGGGAGTATTCCAGTTAGACGAGCGTGACTGTAACTCGAAAGATGCCGCGCGACGATGAGCTTCTCCAATCGTCGACGGGTCAAATTGTGCCATTGCTGTCTGAAGTTGTGGACGTAAGCCCCCAATAAAGAGGGACACGAGTTGCACTTGGCTGTCATTAATCTCGTTACGAGTTAAAAGGAGAGAGAATTCTTCTGCATACTCGTCCACACTACGGTTTCCTTGACGCAAATTCTGCAATTTCGTGTACATAGTGCGCTCATAATTATGTGGCAGAAAGGTTTGTCGGAGGTGTTTCGTCAGTTTTTCCCAAGACTGAATTGGAGCTTTACCAGTACGAGAACGCGTAGTTTTAAGTTGCTTCCACCAAGTCGCAGCATGTCCGCGAAAACGCATAGCCACAAGGGGAACTTGACGGGCCGGTGGTACTTGCTTAAAGTCGAGAATCTCTTCCACAGAGATCAACCAATCAATGAGATCATCCCCCTTAAGACCTCCGTGAAATTCGGGTATGTCTACTTTGAAGCTGTTTTCCCATCGATTATCCCTATAGTCTCGTTGGCGTAGATCATCACGATAAACTCGACGGTGATCTTCTTCTTCTTCTTCGTAGATATCACGAGCTCGTAAGTCACCGAATTGTTGTGGATGGTGCTGCCTTTGGTGGGGGCGAAGAGGTTGTTTGGTTGGTGGTGAGGTAGCGGCTGAGCAGGAGCGGCGGGATGGTGTTGAGCTGTTAAGCCGCGGTCAAAGTCGCCAAGTTAGCTGCCAGGGTGCTAATGGAATCGGTAAGCTTCTGGATAGAAGTTTGATTTGCACTCTGCATCTCGACAAGTAGATCTCGCAAACCCGGCATGTCTATGGTTCCTTCTCCTTTCTTCGTCATGATAATGAGAAAAATGAATACAGAAACGTGATGATTCTGATACCAACTGATAGAGAGCGGAAGCTATAAGCCTAACTTGTAGGTGAAGTAACGATAGAAAAGGCGCGAATACTTTTCACACTGTTCGTTAGAACTCTTTAGGGTTGCGAATACTCTTCGCAGTGTTTGTTTGAGAACTCTTTATAAAAACTGAAATCTTATTATTAAAACTGTGTCTTCCAAAACCATAAGAGAGATCCTTATATAGGACTCTTAAACCGTCATTAAAATCCTTAACCTAATAGAAAAAGGCAAAACATAAATCTTAAGTAAAAAGGAAATAACTAGAAAAAGAAACTTGTCGTTTAAGCTACAATGCTGCTGCATCACATCACATCAATAGAATAAGGACCATGAGACTGGTTTAGTGGTTTATCACCCTTACGTAAAATTTCAATATGAAAATTTTGAACTCAATTACAAGCATTGAAAACATTACTGGTTTTGGTATGCGTTGAGGCAAGCAATTGATAATGACCGGTTAAGATTCTTACGGGTAAATAAATTCAATCACGTTAATATAGTGCGAGTCAGAAAACATTGTATATAGGACCTTTTTCATTATGTCAAGTAAATGGTCAATAGCGATGCTAACATCTATATCATTAAAACTGAAATACTATCTGAAAATAATTCATATTTCACCTTAATAACTATTAACTAATTAATTATTTTAGTTTTTTTCTATCAAAACTTATCAAAATTAATTAATTAACCAAAAATCATTTAATTTTATTAGATTTTTCTCTAACCAAACTTACAAAAATTTTAATCATTTTCTAATCAGATTATTCTCTAATTAATTTTTTACAATAAATTAAAAAAAAGTTATTTAAAGTATGACTATAAACTTCAAATATCATATTTTCATGTATATTATTATTTCATTTTACATACAAAATATAATAATTGGTGTTTTAATTTATAAACAAATACATCGAAAATGGTTATTATAGCAACACTATTAATTGAAGAATATAACATATCATTTGATTAATTTATATTCAACCACAATATAAGTATTTAACAAATTATAAATAATTAAAACCCGTCGACATATGTATGTTACATTAATTTCATATGTTTTCTATTAAATAAATATCCGTACGGATTAAACTCTAGTTTAAATTTGTGATCCATAAACTATTAATGTAAGTAAATTGTTTACTAAATAAATATAATAATGCTAGAATGTTCTTTGAGATTTCTACACATATTAGAAGTTATTCAAAAGGTCAGTTTAACTCTTTATTTTGTTCACTAAAATACTTTTTCTATTTAACTAAAATTTATTTTTATTTTAAAATTTGTATTTAGAATATTAAATAACACCTTTGATAAAAAAAAATTTTGTCTTGATTAAAAGTCAACGCTCTTTTTTTTTAGTGTTAAAATCTTTTATATAATATTTCTCTGTTTTGTTTTATGTGTCTTTTAAAGTTTTCCTACATATTAAAAGTTTTATTAAATTTTCTAATATTAAATAATACACTGTTTTATTTATTTTGTTAATTAATGAGCTGAAAGATAGGATAAAAGTGAAAAACTATCAATCATTTGCACCGAAAATATAAGATGATATTTATAATAGAACAAAATTTAAAATATATGATGACATTAAAAATGTATCGGATCGCGTATTGGACATGGATTAAGGAATATAAAGTTACTTAAAAACTACTAGTGCCAGATAAAAAATGTCAATAGTCAACTTATATAATAAAAGTTGACTTGGACTATCCAAATCCTAACTACTATAGGGAGAGATTCTTTTTTTTTTCTTGTCATTAAACATTACTAAACTGCCGATGGAGAACAAATAACTTAAGTAAACTAATATAAATAATAATTAACCGTTTTTATTTAAAGACTATATGAAAAGAAATATGAAAAGGTCTAAAACTGGTTAAAAATATTCTATAGGAAGAAAATAAAGAGAGATAGATTATAAAATCACAAGAGAAATCTACATTCCTTAAAATGATTTGTTTTTTTTGTAAACTAAAAATGAATTTGAAAAGATGAACAAGAAAATCTTTATTTGTAATAAGAAGAAAGAGATTTGAAAAAAATAGCCAAAAGAGATATCTGTCTGATCTTCTTCTCTCTCCATTGACAGAGAAGAAAGAAAACAGAAAGAGACTCTATTATTTTTTCTTCTTGAGCCAAAACCCTGAGATTTTCTGGAGAAATCTGTTTTGACACTCAGTTTTATTTCTCTAAGGTAAATTAAAACCCCATAACTTCTGCCGTTAAAAGCCTAAAGGTCGAAACTTTTCTCTTTTTTTTCCTCAATTCTACGTTTTAAAATTAAAAAAAAAAAATCCGAGCTGAATAAACATCTTGGGGTCTGATTTAAAGAACATATCTTTCTTTGTTGTTGATTGGTCATATCAATGATATCCTTTTTGTTCTTTATTTGATTCTCGTATGTTCTTAAATCTCCTTTTATTTATTTGCGTTTTTTTATTTATTTTTTTTCAATTTATCTGACGGATCTTTTTTAAAAGAGTTGTTGTCTGTAACATCAGTTTCATTGACTTCTTCTTAAACTGACTTTCCTCTGTTCTTGTCTTTAAGGGAACACAAAAAAACAAATGAGTGCGCAAATCATACTCTGTGATGGATTCGAGGTGGTTCCTCCCCCTCTGGAGATGAACGACTTAATACTCTTCGGAAGCGACCAATCTTGTGGCGGCGGAGGCTCAAACTGCGGCGAATCAACAGTAACCACAGAAGAAGACGGTACTGTTTTCTCCGGTGATAGCTCACCGGGATGGCGTGAAACTAAGGTTTTCTCCTTCTACTTCGTCAAGCAGCCTGCTTATGATGATCCCGACATTAAATCCAAGATTAGTGAAGCTGATTTAGAGATTTATCACTGTAATAAACGGAGAATTGATGTCTCCAACGCTCAGAAATCTCAAAGGGTAAACCTTTTTTTGTTTTGTTTTTATGTGATGATGATTGCTGTTTCCAAGTTTTGATTTTTATTTATGGGTTTTGTTGGTAGGCTGAGATTGCTTCTTTGTATGCTCAAATGGAGAGTTTGGTTGCTAAATCTCAAGGGTATGAAGTTGTTTTGGAAGAGAAAAAGAAGGAGTTTGATTCCCTGCAGGAAGGTCTACGGAATCAACGGTGCTCTAGCAGTGGTCAGCTTTGCTTTTCAAAGGAGGAACTTGACCATCTTGTAATGCATACCACTGTTTTCTCTACACCCATTCCTTTGTATAGTGAAGGTTTAAGATGGCTGATTGTTTTATTTTGTTGGTGCAGATCTATACAGCAGATTATGTGATTGAATATGGAAGCATTGGTTTGGAAGAAGAACATTGGCTGCTTAAAGACACCAAGAAGACAATTCTAAATGAGGACTCTCTTGCACAGAAAGAAGCTTCCATACACAGTCTCAAGGTAAGCGCTAATGGAAGCTAACGATTTTAAACCAAATATTTTATTAATGTGAAGACTTTTTTTTTTCGTTTGCTTCATCAGTTAATGGCTGTTGAAATGAATGAAGTAAAGAAAGAGCTTGAAGCTATTACATGGAACATTCAGGAGTTGAGTGACAAAATGGGACAGGCTCAGTACAAGATCATGGTTTTGGATGCAGAAATGGCCTACATACTTGAACAGAGAGACAAACCCTATGAAAAGATTAAGATGCTGAGGATACAACGAGACCAAAGGGTAAGATTTTTTATTTACTTTGTCTCTCTGTTAATTGTTTGCTTATGGATCTCAAAGATGTAAATAACATTGAGTTATGTTTGTTAGAATGCTGAGTTTTACCAGAGCATTGCTGTTATGAGAAAAGCAAAAGAACTTGCTGCTTTGGGAAACGTTAGAGATCTTGAACTGTACTCTAGCTCTGAGGTTGATAGGTTCATGACTCGTTGGAACAATGACAAGGCTTATAGAGATGATTACGTGCAAAGAATCGCACATTCACTCTGTGAAAGACAGCTGAGCCAAGATGGGAGGAATAAAGATCCTGAAAGTGAAGCTCAGGCTGTTCAGGAAAAGTTGGTTAAGAGTAAAAAGGAAGGTATGGCTGTTCATAAAGAAGATTCCAGCTCAAACTCGTCTCAAGATGGAGATGTAATCACTGATAAACATAAGAAAGAAGTGAGGAAGAAGGTGATAGAGTTCAACAGGTCAAGTGCTGAGGAGAGTGATGTTATAGACTTGGAGTTCACGGTGTATAAGAATCCGAGAAAAGAAGAAGAAGAGGTTGATGAAGAAACATTGAAGGAGAGGAAACGAGAAGAGCAGCTAGAGAAAGCTAGGTTAGCTATGGAAAGGAAGAGGAAGGTACAAGAGAAAGCTACTGCCAGAGCTGCTATAAGGGCTCAAAAGGAAGTTGAGAAGAAACTAAAGGCAAATGACATTACCATAATGTTTCATTATCACTTCTTATTTCACTGGTCTGTTTTTTTAATTCTTTGTTTGGTTTTCAGGAGTGTGAGAAGAAGGCGAAGAAGAGAGCAGCATCAAACTCTTCTCCTCTTGCCCAATCACAAGAAGCAATCAATGAGCTTGAGAAGGTGAGTACTTTAGCAATCTCAGGGAAAGAGAAACAGAGATCAATGATTCCAAAGCAGAGGAGTTTCAGGTACAAACACCGTGGAAGAGGAACCGAAGCTCTCCCTAAAGCTATCCTAAACCGTAGAAAGGCTCACAAATATTGGGTTTGGGGACTTTCTTCTGCTGCACTTGCTCTTGTGCTCGTCCTTGCGTTTCTACTTTTACGGTGAAATGAGGCAAGGAAAGAGACAGTAAAAAGGTTTTTGACTATGCCTAATTGGAGAAAGAGAGGTATAGTGAGTGAAGGAGGAACTGATTCAGGACTTTCAAAGGTAGCTTATAGATCTTTTTGAGCTTCATAACCTTAGATGTTAACTTATTATGTTTCTGTCTATTTAGAGAACTGTCTGAAAAAAAGAAAAGACATCCTAATTGTCAGTGGGAGCTTGTGAGAGTTCATGGAGACCTCCTGCTGATCTTTTAAGTGAATGGTTGATGATTGCAACCACTTTATAGTCTTAATGTTTACATCTCCTGATAAACTGTAACAATCCCAGTAAAACTCAGTTTACATGTCTCATTACATCTGTCAGCAGAGCTAAATCATCTTCAGTCACGTACATAGCCGACATGAAAATAGTTTATTCTCCTATAGTTTTGTTTATTTATAATGATGTTCTCCTCATTTTAACACACAAGAGGCCAAGAAGCAAGTGTTATATAGTGCAGGTGGTAAATCTTTAGTTGGACACTTCAAAATTAAGTTAAGACTATTGGATCGGGATAATGGGCCCTGAGGCTCAGAGAAATTTATTTAATAAACTAGTTAAATGGTTTGGGTCTTTAATTCAAAACTAGGTGTTTTACCCGTAATTATAGATATAATTCTCTTATGAATATTTATTAATTGGTGTTTTATTAATTTAAAAATCGGTATAATAAGTTATTATATATATTTTCAAAGAGCTAAAAAATCAAACATCAAATAATTTCAATGACAAAATTCAAACATAAGAAATATATACAAGAATATATTTCTATAACTAATTTTTATTTATATTTAATTATAATATTATATCTTAATATTATATTTTATAATAGAAAATATATATTCAAGATAAGAATATAATGCATAAGGAATTAATTTTTTTAAAAAAATACAATATGATAATTTTTTAATTATATAATAATTATGACATACAATTAAAATTACCTAAAATCATGGAGAACTTAAAGAGTCAGCAAATTCACATCTTAAATATTTATTCTTGAGTGTTGATTTATATTTAATTAATAATAGATAATTTTACTTTTAAATTATATAATATAAAAATATATTTTCAAGATAACAACATAATACATAAAAATTATCTTATTTTATAAAAGTATAATATTATTAGTAAATTTATTTTAATTATATAATAACTATAACTTTTATATCTTAATTTTATATTTCTAATAGAAAAATATATTTTCAAGACATCAACCTAATACATAAGAAGTATCTTATTTTTTAAGAATCTAATACTATTAATATAAGTTATTTTAAATATATGATTAATTATATATAAAATTATATAAATTATGATAAATTATCAAAATTACATAAAATCAGCAAACATCAAATTCACTTCTTAAATAATATTATAGATTTTTTACATGTTAATTTTTAATTTTTTTACCTAGGATAATGGAGACAAGTCAACAAATTCACTTTTCAAATAATTTTTTTGATGATTTATATTTAATTATTAATAATATAATTTTTATTTAATTATAATTTTTCTAATAGGAAAATATATTTTCAACATAACAATATAATCCATAAAAATTATCTTATTTAGAAAAATATTAAATTATTAATATAATTTTTATTTATATTTAAATTAAATTATTAATATAAATTCGTTTTAGATAAATATAATAGTTTTTATATCTTAATGTAAAATTTTCAGATTTATATATAAAAATATATTTCAAGATAACAACATAATTCACAGGAGTTATCTTATATACTAAAAGTATGATATAATCATATAAATTAGTTTTATTTATAAATAAAATATATATAAATATTAAAATATGATAAATAAATAAAATTACCTAAATTTATGGAGAACATGACAACTAAGAAAATTTATTTCTTAAATAATAGTATAGATTACTTGGCCATCTTCAATATGTTCTTTTAAATGGCTTATAAGCTTAAGAAAATATATATTTTGTATAATGACGATTTTTAGTTGAATTTCTTAACCGCAGAAGAATTTTCTATGGCTTGTGTGTGTTTATGGTTAATGTTTCGCAGTTAATCTCTTCAATATTTTTGTTGAAAGATATACCAAACATATACTTTTGGCATAACAAGTCAAATTTATTGGCTAATTAATGTCTCTTTAGTTCCAAAAAAAATATATATTTAGTTTTCTGATGGAAGCATGGGTAGTTTAAACTTTAAACTAGCGCAGTATATATTGTCCACAGCTTTTTTTGTGACCAGAAATTAACTCCATCCTCCTACTAAAACCAAAATACATCACATTTTATTCCCAAGTTACTTAATTTTGTTTCAGTATAGTATTTATTTTCTCAGTTCTTACTTAGACAATACCAGAGAACATTTTACGTACTGTAGTGCTAAAGAACATTTTTTGAGAAGTCATCAAGTTCATGCATGACTGTTGTCCTACACCGAAATCTATGCAAACCTCTCACGTGTGACGACACAAGATGTGCCACGAAACTCGGTCAGAGTAACATGCCCGTCAAGCTTGCTTCCATCAGTTGGCGACCAAGAAGAGTACACTCTAATGTTTTCACTCTACGTGTTGTTCACTTCTTCTCACTTCCACCTCCACAAACTCGTTGCTTTACTTGAAGCATTATTTTGACCAGTTGTTAAACGTTGAACGGTGGCCTCCGAAGTCCGATCAGAGCCCGTGGAAATTTCCATTGAGCATGCACGATCAATAATAGTTCTTAAAACATAAAGAATTTTACGTTATTTAAGAAAAAATATATTTTGTGCTCTGTTAAATTGATATCATCCAAGACAATAGGCACATGATATCTTGTAAAACCCTTTACAGTCTGTAGCCTATACCTGATAGTCTATATGCCTGTAGCTTTAGCCTCATGTTCTCTCAAATTATTTATTTAGTTCATCACTGAATTAAATTATTAATAGTAGTACTACTGTTACGGAGAAATAGAGGGGTTATCATCCACTAGAGGGTCCCGAAAATATCATAATGGCCCAGATTGGCCCCAAATGAAACGATTTGCACTTTCAGTGAGACAAATTATACAAAAAAAAAAGAAGTTATACAAAAAGACAAGAATTTTTTTCCGTCAAATTGAAATTTATTCATAATCAGATCTATAACATTATGAGAAGTAAATTTGCTTAGTTGTCAATTTCTCCATGATTTTAGTTTATTTTACTTATTTTCATGTTTTAATAATTTATTATATAATAAAAACAAATTTATGTTAATAATATTATATTTTTAGAAAATATGTTAATTCTTTTGTATTAGATTGTTATCTTAAAAATATATTTTTCATCTATAACATTATTTGAGAAGTAAATTTGCTTGGTTGTCAACTTCTCCATGATTTTAGGTTATTTTGCTTATTTTCATGTTTTAATATTTTATTATAAAATAAAAACGAATTTATGTTAATAATATTTATTTTTTAGAAAATATGTTAATTCTTTTGTATTAGATTGTTATCTTAAAAATATATTTTCAATTATAAAATTTAAGTGAATTTGCTGATTACTTTGTAACTCTCACGTTGAAAGTCAGAGCGGTTAATATCGTTTAAAAATAAATAAAAAAGAATTTCAATGATTTTAGATTTATCTTTATCTAAAACTATTTTATATTGGGTTATAAACTCTTTATTAACCTTGAAAAACAATTATATTAGTTAATATATAATTAATTATAAATTAAAAACGAATTTCATTTATTTGATAATTATCCTTATTTTAATTTTTTATATTATGGGATAAAGTCTTTATTTTGAAAAACAATTATATTTGTTAACATATAATTAATTCTAAATTAAAAAATGAATCTCATGAATTTGATAATTATCTTTACCTAACTTTTTTATATTGTGTTATAAAGTCTTTGTTAACGTTGAAAACTAATTCTATTTGTTAATATATAGTTAATTATGAAAAATCAATTCGCAAAGAATTTATGTATAGATAATTTATATTGTGTTATCCAAAACATTATTAAAGATAATTTTTATACTTTTTTGTTATGTCTAAAAATGATATTAATTTATTACTTAATGTTTTATATGATGATGAAAAATTTTATATATAGAAAGAATTTGTTTAGTTTATTATTAAATATTTTGAGTCAATGAACTATAATTTATTATAATTTACATAAATTGATTATATATTTATTTTTATATATTAGTAAAATTATTAAGCCCGCAAGTCCGGGCAAAACACCTAGTTACTAATATTCAAATGCTGGCGGCAAAACGAAATAATCCCAAAAATAAGAATCCATAGAAAGCGGCAGCTAAAACCCACGTAGAAACGACTTAAACCCATATCCGGATGACTTTAAAAAAAACATAAAACATAATAAATAACATAACACTAGCACTACAAGAACGATGAAGTCTACGCAAGAGCCACATAATAACACCTAGTAATCTTTAGAAAAGAGGAAATGTCATTGATCGAGAGTTACTGATACTGCCTATAGCCCTCCACCCGGTATCCTCCATTACTACACCCAAAGCACACTTATCGTTGCTGCCTGCCAAACGATAAGACAAAAAAAACGTTATTTTGCATTATTGATTTTCGTTGGTTAATGTTTAAATTTTATTTGAGGAATCTAGGCAGCTCTTGGTTACGTCGAAAATCCGACTGTGAATTTTGAGATTTTAACATGTTCTCCTTTGTCTTCTCTGTTTCATTAAATTAGTCTTTTCGTGTGGAAACAGTAACAGCATAACTTTGTTTTTGTCAACCAGTAACTACATATTTTTTTGAATGGGAGTAACTAAGTCTAAGCACGGATCGGATATCCGGGTTTTTAAAGGTTATTGAGATTTGTTTCGTAGATCATAGATATCTAATTTTTCGATTTACTTTGCTTCGATAAAATACGGATATTCGGAAAAACGGATATCCGAAAAATAAATTAAATAGATATTTGCGGATATTTACGAAAACTTACCGATATCTCATATGTTTGAATTAAGATAAATAATCTTAAGAATTTGATACAAATTTATTTTGTAAAATATTTTTTTGCATGATATAAAAGATAAAAATTAAAAGAAGTAACGAATCTACATATTTCGTAAAAATTTTAAACTTAGTTAACAATTATAATAACACAAAACTTAAGAAAAAAATTATAATTGTCATATTTTTTCTCTTTTTTATGTAATATTTTTATACTAGGTGTTTTTCCCACACTTGCGGGTATAATTCTCTTATAAATATTTACTAGTTGATGTTTCATTAGTTTATAAACCAGTATAATAAGTTATTATTTATGTTTTCAAAAGGTACAAATCAAACATCAAATAATTATTAATGACAAATCTCAAACATCATAAATATTTAAAAGTATATTTCTATAGTTATTTAGCTTAATTTATATTTAATTATAATATTTATACAAATTTTACTTAATTTATATTTAGTTTTAATTTTTATATCTTAATTTTAAATTTTATAATAGAAAAACATATTTTCAAGATAACAATATAATGCATAAGTTATTTATTTTCTAAAAATATGATATAATAAAAAAATTAATTATATAAGATTATCAAAATTAGGACATATAATTAAAATTACCTAAAATCATGGCGAACTTAATCAATCAGCAAATTCACTTCTTAAATATTTTTTCTTGAGTGATGATTTATATTTAATTAATAATAGATAATTTTGTTAGTTTAATTTTAAATTATATAATATAAATGTATATTTTCAAGATAACAACATAATACATAAGAATTACCTTATTTTATAAAAGTATAATATTATTAGTGTAAATTTATTTCAATTATAGAATAACTACAACTATTTATATCTTAATTTTAAATTTATAATAAAAAATGAATCACCATTTAGCAGGACTACTAGGACTTGGGTCCCTTTCGTGGGCAGGACATCAAATACATGTATCTTTATATATAACAAGACAAGCACTTGCATATATTTTCAAGACAACAACTTAATACATAAGAAATATCTTATTTTCTAAGAATCTGATAGCATTAATATAAATTTGTTTTAAATATATATAAAATTATAGAAATTATGATAAATTATCAAAATTACTTGAAATCATGGAAAATATGACAAATCAGCAAATATGAAATTCACTTCTTAAATAATAGTATAGATTTTTAACATGTTAATTTTAAATTTTACAATAGAAAAATATATTTTCAAGATAACAACATAATACATAAGAATTAACTTATTTTCTAAAATATAAATATAATTATTAATAAAATAATTTTTATATCTTAATTTTAAGTTTTATAATAGCAAAATATATTTTCAACATAACAACATAATACATAAGAATTATCTTTTTAAGTTTTATATATAAAATATATTTCTAGATAATAAGATAATTCTTAAAATATATTTCTAAATAACAACATAATTCACAAGAATTATTTTATTTTCTAAAATATGATGTATTCATATAAATTCGTTTTATTTATAAATAATTTATATATAATAATATAAATATGATAAATAAATAAAATTACCTAAACCTATAGAGAACATGACAACTAAGCAAATTTACTTCTTAAATAATAGTATAGATAAGTAATAATGTGAATAAAATTTCTCAAATCATATGTTAGAATGATAATTATAAAATTTTCATACATTTAAAACTTAAAATATAATCAAGATATATATGTATTTATATATTGCCGGATCGGATCGGATATCCGCTTCCCAAAAATTTAGTATTTGTAATTTGCTTCGATTTTAACGGATATTGAGTTTTACTATTTGCTTTGCTACGAAAGCTTACAGATATTCAAAATTTTCGGATCGAATTGAAACAAATAACGAATCAAATCAAATTTAACGAATAAAATGCCTAACCCTAGGAGTAACTACATACTTTATCGAACGTTTTGTGTGTTTACTATTACAGACTGATAAAATTGCTGACGGACATCACCAACACATCTATCAGACCAAAAAAAGGATCAGAATTAATTATTAACATAGATACTCATACTCGTATGTTATTCTTTTGTAGCAGAATTTAGGTAAAATGGGAACATGTGTGGTTTGAATGAAATGTGATGACGATTTAACCTACCCTGAAAATATGTTTAATTTGGTAGAATCTAACTACTTGATGATTATGACAAGAAAGCATTTCTTAGCCACTAATATAAGCATCGTTAGCTTACCATTAAAAGTTTGATTTTTTTTTCTTATTCAGTTAATGGTGAATGAATGCTTTAATAAATACAGTTAATAGTACAAATTCAATTTTAAGTATAAAATGAATATATTCCCAAGCACAGTAGCAATCAAAATAAGTAAAAAGAAAGAAAGTGGGAAACCATGGTTGGTAAGGCAGTAAAGATACATTCTCTTCTTTAGTTTTTAGTTGTTTACATGAGCTTGTTTCTCACTTTCATAGATAATAGTACTAATTAATAGTCTTTGTCCCACCATCTTATTATTGAATTTGACTTTCAACCACAGCTATGATTAAATATGATTTGCCTACATTAACCAAGAATGTATCAATATAATCACAAATCGCTTTTAAACTTATTAATTAAGCGACCAGACTGGAGAAGAGAAAAAAACTTTAACGAAAATGAACCAAACCGGTATATCGCAACATCTGTACTTTTACGAATTAAAGTTTATCCCAAACACGGCATGTACTACTATTTTCCATCAACATATATTATGCTTCTTATGGACATTTATATAGTAATACATAAAGTTCGACCGGCCAAAACCGAAGTTAATAATACTTAGTAGAAGTAGACTAATGGGAGTATTTGCTCGTTCAACTAAGAAAAACTAACCATTCTCGAGCATTATTACAAGTGTCCCATTGGTCAGGCGACTTTTAATTTATATATTCATTATATTTAGGGTTTGCGGCTCAATACATGCACGCCTATCACATCTTTCTTTTTCCTCCGTTTCTATAAAAAGCCAGTCTAAATCGAAACTTGTACACAAGAATTTTGTTAGAATTAAGAAATATTTATTGAGTAGACTGATAGTAATTGAAACGAATAAGAAAATTTCTCTAAAATTAGCTAAAGGTCTACTTATGTGAACGAGTCGTTGAGGAATAAAACGAAACCCAAATAATTGTGCCGTATATATTTATTTATATACGTATTCAAACTTCGACTAGTTCATTATTTAGTTTATTATCACTTATGCTATAATATCTCTATCTTTTCTTGTTTGCATCATGGTCTTATATATCTACCAGAATTTTTCGTTGAAAAAAAGTATGCAATATCGAACACATATAGATAGTCCACTAAGAGAAAGAACTCGAAGTTTCTTTCATTTGTAATCACAAATGAAAATTTGATACGTCGATGTCACACTCACACGCATAAAATATGTGCAAACACAATATAGGTGTATGTGTACTATATTGATTGGTATGTCAAACATTTCCTAGATACGATAATCCTATATATTCATGTATCATGTATGGCACATAAAGATATAACTGATAATTACGTCAGCGGAGAGGAACATTATGAATGAATATCTCTTCTTCTTTTTTTGCAAGAAAAAAAAAAAAAAGCATCAACTTTTTCACTCTTTTTTCTTCTTGAAACTTTTGTAACATATATCAAATATAATTTGTTGTTCCATAAAGTTATGGATTTCTAATAAACTATTCAAAGTTATGCGAGCACTCTCTGAATAGTGTATAAATTTTAATATTTAGGGCCTAATAAAGACAAAGTTCCCTTCTTTCATTTAATTAAAATTTTTTTTCCTTTATGCACTATGGTCTATGGCAGACAAATTCAAAGTAAGAATTAAAAAAAACCGCCTAATAAAACATCTTTTGATTCCCTGGGCACAAATCCTCATGTCAACTTTTATTTCTCTACATTTTCTATTGCAATAGATTTATCTTTTGTCATAAAGAAAGATTCCAAATAAAATAAAACAACCAATCCAACTTCTTTTATAATCCCAATTTCATCATCATCTTCTCTTTCACTCAAACTCATACATAAGACTTCTACATATACTTTGGTGGATCTTTAAAAAAAACATCAAATGGAGACTTCAACAAAACCAAACCCATCTTCAACCACTTCATCATCATCAGCTTCCTCTTCTATCATCAACGGTTCTTTACACAACCACATCATAACCAGATCTGATCATTACCCGACAACTTTCGTTCAAGCAGACACTTCCACTTTCAAACAAGTCGTCCAGATGCTAACCGGAACCTCCTCCCCAAGATCCCCAGACTCGCCGCGTCCTCCTCCATCTCCTTCCAACAAGAGCACTTTCGTGATTCCACCCATCAAAACAACACAACCAAAGAAACAACACTCAGGAAACAAACTTTACGAGAGGAGATCGAACAACAACAGCCTCAAGAACAGTCTCATGATTAACACACTCATGATCGGCGCCGGAAACGGTGCCGGAAGTCCAAGATTCTCGCCGAGAAGCCAGGAGATTCTGTCGCCTAGCTGTCTTGACTTTCCCAAGCTGGCACTTAACAGTCCCGTGACGCCGTTAAAGCAGCACGGCGGAGGAGACGGGAACGATGGTGACCCTTTTGACAGGATGTCGCCATTGTCTGAAGAAGAGAGAGCGATGTCTGAAAAAGGTTATTACTTGCATAAGTCGCCTATTTCAACTCCGAGAGAGACGGAGCCGCAGCTTTTGCCACTGTTTCCGGTGACTTCTCCGAGAGTATCACCACCGGATAACTAAACACTTCTCGAGGAGAGAGAATGTTTATAAATTTACCGCCACTGTAACTTTTCGGTTTTTTTTTTTTAACTCTGCTCTGCTCTGCTCTTTTTTAATCCTCTCTTCGTTTTAATGTTTTACCAAAAATATGTCAATTAAAATTTAAATAAAGAAAATGAAGAATATAACAAGTCAAAGATAAGAAGATGCTCACTAATATCTCAATATAAAACAGAGGTAGTGTACAAATAGATAAAAGAAATAAAAATAAACAAAATTATACCAATTTCAATACCAATGTATCATAAAAAGTTAAAACTGTAAGGTAGTTACCGTTGGAGTTTTGATTAAGATGGTAATAAACTAATGTAGTTTATTTATGTTATCTTCGTTTTAATGTTGTCTTTTACTATTTTTGCTATGTCAACAGAGATTTGTCTTTAGCTATTTGACAAGTAATTCATTGCATCACTAACTTATATATAAGTTATCATGTGATGATTGTCATCACTATCCCCTAATTTTCGTCTTCATCCATTATAAGTTATTTAGTACTTGAAATTTTTAAATAACATATACATAAAAGTTGATTACTTATTAATTTCCCAAAGCTAAATTCGAGTATAAAGATTACAAACAGAGGGATGTCACTTATGCTGATCGATAACTTCATATCGACCAAGAACACACAAAGGAACAAAGAAAGAAACCAAACACAATCGACAAAAGCATTTACTGTTGCCAAATGTATCAGCATCTTTTTTTTATTGATTTTGATATGTTTTTTTTTTTGCTTTATCAAAGCCGAGGAGATGGAGTACCAACCTTCTTCTTACGGTAGTCATACACTCCTATCCCTCGTTTTCTTCCTAATCTCCCAGCATCAACGTACTGAACGAGAAGAGGACACGGTGCGTATTTAGAGTCCCCAAGTCCCTCATGCAACACTCTCAATACAGACAAGCACACGTCTAGACCGATCAAGTCCGCTAACTCCAGAGGTCCCATCGGATGGTTTGTGCCGTGTTTCATCCCGCTGTCAATGTCTTCCTTAGTAGCCACTCCTGTGTAAAGTGTGTAAAACGCTTCATTTATCATCGGTATCAGGATCCGGTTCACGATGAAGCCCGCGTAGTCTTGTGAACACACTGTTGTCTTGCCAAACCTGCAGTTTAGTTAATTAGTTAGCGATTAACTTAATTACCTGCTTTATTTTAATAAAAAAATTCAAAACCTTTCAGCCAGGGCTTTTGTAGCAGTAAACGTCTCTTCTGAGGTATCCGCGCCGCGAATGATCTCAACTAGTTTCATTATCGGAGGAGGGTTCATAAAGTGCATTCCAATAACCTATAGACAAAGAAGAAAAACACAGACTTTAGTGGTCAATGCTTGGACCTGATACTTATGAACAAGAAGAGTGTTGTGAACCTGGCTAGGTCTTTGTGTTGCGGAAGCAAGACGAGTAATGGAGATGGAACTTGTGTTAGAAGCTAAAATCGCAGAACTCTTGGCTAAACCGTCTAGATCCTTGAACAGTTTCTTCTTAATGTCTTCAGACTCCAAAATGGCTTCCACGATGATATCAGCGGAACGAAGATCTTGGAGGTTGGATGTTAAACGTAGACGACGCATAGCATCATCACCCACTTCCTGCAAATGTACAAAAACACTCTGGTGTTAATGAATTATCACGAATTCCGACCATATTAACTGTCCTAAATCCTGAAATACACTTCTGTCTGAACACATATCACAAATTCCGACCATATTAACTGTCCTAAATCCTGAAATACACTTCTGTCTGAACACATATCACAAATTCCGACCATTTTAACTGTCCAAAATCCTGAATTACACTTTTGTCTGAACACATATCATAAGAACAACTCCACGAGTCTCCACAAGATCGTGAAGTAGCCTAAGAAGCTATATACGTGATCTAAATCAATAAAGAAACTATCTTTAGATCAAGTTGAAACTTTGCTCAAACAAAGATCTTAGCTGCAGAACAGAACAGAGCATCGAGTATAATTGTAAATCTAGATTCCAAGGATTAAAGTTGATTATTTTTAAGGACTATTGATTAAATCTTTGCCTTGGAGAGTAGGCCTTTGGAGACAAAACGATTGACGGAGGATGAGATAGCTGCGGTGGCTCGAGAGAGCGCATCACGATCAGCGTCCATGAGCCAAACGTCGAGACCATTCGTGACGGCGAGTTGCGCGATTCCTGAACCCATCTGACCAGCACCCACTACTCCTACACACTTTATTTCCGCCATTTTCTCTTCCGACTCGCCGGAGATCACAGAGTCTCTCTCTCTGCAAATTCTAAATGAAAAGAGATAAGTTTGACAGGTTTGCTTACGTAAGATGGGCTTTATCTATAATGGGCCAAAAATAGAACGGCCCATTAACATGTATAAGCTTGGTCTCTAGTGTTCAGTGAGTACCGTTATGGGCACGTGTCGAGACAAGACACATCAACTAAGAACGTGTCGTACTTTGTTACACGTGTCGTTGGCCCAGTGACCCAGTCCTCCACCGTTCCGTAAGCTTTGGATCTTCGCTAAGTACTTCATAAGCAGTTGAGTTAATGTGGGAAAGCTACAGATTAGGTGAAATCAAGTTAACAAGAAAAAACAAAAGTAACTATGCCGATTAGACTTTCGATAAAGAAACTTGCGACGGTGAGCATAACTCATGGGGGAGATGTCTCTTATGTCCTCCGTCAAGCTACCACCCGATCATTTGATCGCCTCTTCACCGCATTTAGACAAACCGAGGTATGACATAGTTTTTTTTGTTTTTTTTTGCCAAAAGAGGTATAACTATTCTTTCTGTTCATAATGTTACATATTTTTAAAAAAAAATAATTTCAAAAAATACATTTTTTTACATTTTCAAGATATATTTTATTAAATAATAATAATTAATTACAATTTAAAAAAAAACAAGATATATTTTATCAAATAATAATGATTAATTACAATTTTTGAAAAATTTAATTGTACTTATTGGATACTTGTTGGTTTAGATTTATAGGAAATTGATAAATCACAAAAACTATACAATTATTATGTATTTTATTAATATATATATATGTATTTATTATGTATTTTATTAATATAAATGTATTTATTATGTGTTTTATTAATATGTATGAAAAATCTAAAATATACCATAATGAAACAGAGGGGATATCATTTTAGATTATTAGTAGCATATTGATACGTCTTCCAAAGATTGTTATTTAAGAATGTGTCAATTTTTTTTCTCCTTGGTGATAAGGCTAATCAATTAGGAATTATGTTTGTATAGGTAATGAGAGACCGTCACGACGATAGGTCCACAGCTAGTTACGTGCAGGATAAGGCGAAGGAAGGGGTGAAGAAAGCTACGGACGCAGCTGTGAACGCAGGAGATAACATGAAGGATGCGATGGATGGAGCCTGGAAAGCGGCTAAGGAAACGGGTCAGAACATCAGCGAAGCTGTGGCGGGTGATGATGACAACGGGGATAGGATTCAAGAGGACAAGGTCGCTGTGGAGCTGAAGGATGTGAGCCAGCCTGTTGACACGACTGAGTATAGAGGTGTGGAGGATTTACATCAGCAAACCGACGGCGAGAATAAGTCACCATGAGAAAATGCGTGAGGGTGCTTGTTGTCTTTTTTTAAAAAAAAATTGTTGTTTGTTTCAGTGAACTGTTGCACTTGGAAGGTTTATGAATGGACCGTTGCTAGACTTTATTATGTTTTATTTCTATTAACAGCGAGTTAAAACTAGGAAAAAATAACAATTTAAACTTTGAACGTGTCTTTTTCTTCTATATCTACAAAAATTGCATATAGACAAACATAAAAAACATAATCTCTTCTATGGTATTTATTCATGAAATGATAATACGAACATGAGGTGGATGCATGCAAGCAGTGATTCCAAAATTAAGTGTTTGTGTATGTAAATTGACAAATGTCTAAACCATAAGAGTGATTGGTTGGGGGGATGAGTCTCTCAACACAGCTGGATCGCATAAATGGAGAGTCAGATTCCCGTAAATGGTGAGACAAATTTCCTTGGTTCAACATCACTATAACGCGTTACACAAACAGATCGGTAACAAGTTGTGTACTATTTACTCAAACTATCACTTTTTTTTCTCGTAAAAACGATCATGACTGTTGTGTATCATTTATAGGTACGTACACAATACATGTGAAATATCATCATCTTGTTTCAGTTATTTAAAAACTCCACAAGACTGATTATATTTTTCTTTCATATTACAATGGCACTATTGATTTTATTTTACTAGATATTTATCTACTTCTTGCAACAATTCATAATTTTGTAAAGAGTATTTTTATGTTCAATCTTTGATACTATCATATCTAGTTTTTGGCATATATGGAAAATAAACAGAACTAATTCTTTTTGATATGTAGGAGACAACTGGAACCGAAAACGAAATGAGGCATCTCTGATTACCTAGTGTTTTAGTAGTGGCTTAAAGGATAGCTACTTGCGTTTTGTTTCCTAACGTTGAAGTGACAAAAATGCGAAACTAGATAAATTCGCCATGACTGAGAATGAAATATTCTCCACTTTCTTGGTTTAATATAATAGCATCTCCTTCTTTTCTAAGGTTCGATTTTAGGAAATATCTTTATTTTTGTAGGGGACAAAACTTAACTTAGCACGAGCAGATGGAGACGAGCATTAACTTATCATACTCGACCATTTTTTCTTCACAACATTTCTAAAGAATCACTTCTTGTTCACACAATAACTTACAAAACAAAAGCCAAAACCATTATGGTTTCACCTATGTTGTAAGCATATTCGTTTAGTGTGCAGTAAACAAAAAAAAAATTGAAAATGGAGGAGGGAATAGAAAGGGAGATGTGAGAAAGAAAAGGGACAAACATCTATTTTGTTATGTAAAAACAAGTGCAGCTTTGTAAACCTCCAAAAGCTTTAAGTCACAGATGATAGATTCAAGACATGTGTACAGTTTGGCATGTGAAACCTTTTATGTCTTGTCTCTTTCACTACCCACTACTCTTTTTAACTATTTATCTTTCTTACACTGCTGTAATGTATAGTAAAAGAAAAGTTACAATACAAATAGAAGCAGAGAATGCCTCAACTGTTGATTTTTATTCCCACAAAGAAACAGACAAAGAAGTCACAGATTTGCAAAAAAAAAAAAGAAGAGTAAGTAGAAGTGGTGATGATTGCATTTTACAGAGGAGGAAACGCCCATGCTTTGTTTCATGTTTTGATTCTTTAACTGGTCCAAACTCAAAGACTCTTTACTTGTTTCAGTGACTAGTAAGACTTATGATCAAAGGAATCTGCAGAGGTAAAAAAAACAAAACAAGGTAAGAAAAAAAAAAGTAAAAATGGTATTGTCAATTTATGATCATATTATCCTGTGAAGAAAATCACTGTTGAGCACCTAAACTTTAAACCTTAAACATCACAGTTCTCTATCGAGAATTGTTCCAAGTGTCGTTTACATTGACCTCCTATCTAAAGTGACATCACTTATTTACTTTCCATCTTTTAATCTGGTAGCTTCACACTCCCACAAAACAGAATCTCTGTAAGTTAACAATGCTAGAAAAAGAATGCAAGCATCAACTAAATGTTCATATGCCATCGTCCAGAACACACACAATATTCACGCTACCAGTATCAAATACCACAGACAAGGCAAGGCAAGTTAAACAAAACACAAAGCAGCATGTAACAAAAAGAAAAAAAACAAACAGATGTTTAAACAGAAACAAAAACCATTTTTCCTATAAGCTAACCTTAAATGCTTTGTCTATATGGGTCCAAACAATAGATAACCACTAGGGTTGCAAGCAGATGAATCCAATAGTCTACATCTACAAAGTATGTCACCATTTATTAGGATCTCTGTCAGCTTCTAGAGATGAAAATAAAAGTTACATGGGAGGACCATGTGTAAATTATGATACCAGCTCTTCTATGTACTATAAGTTCTGGTCAATAAGGGATCATCCTTCATTACTAGAAAGAACATCAATGTTATCTTAGAAGTAAAGGGTCCCCAGTTAAAAGTCAAATAAATAAAGTGGAAGTACAAAAGATAGGTTGTACCAATTATTCATTTAATTTGAACAAACCAAAACCACACAAGGCCTGTGCACTAGTAATAACCAAACTTCCAGCCCTTAACTCTCTATTTCTTTTTTTGGGGTGTGGGGAGTAAGCACATCACTGTAATCAAAGTACTTATTCCAACAGGGAAGCATATAAGGACACAGTGGTCCATCTCTCGACTTTTCTTCCCCTTTTTAAACACTTCAAACATACACATTCATTCCCAAACTCCAAGCCCATACATCCACATACACTGCTTAGTATTAACTATAGTTTCACCACCATCTAGCTTTACCAGAAATGGAGGGTCAGAGATCATCACAACGCTGGGGTTACTTGAAAGACAAGGCTATTATCTCCAACCTTGATGAAGAAGAAATGGAGAATGGCATGGATGGAGAGGAGGATGATGAAGACAAAAGGAAGAGAGTGATGGAAAGAGCTAGAGGTCCCTTACGGCTGTGCCTGGTTGATAGGTGCACTGCTAACTTAAATGAGGCTAAGCAGTATTACCGCAGACACAAAGTCTGTGAAGTTCATGCAAAGGCATCTTCTGCAACTGTTGCAGGAGTCAAGCAACGTTTTTGTCAACAATGCAGCAGGTAACCATTCTTCCCTTACTTTTTACAGTTCATCAAAAGGAACTCTGTTTTTTCAAATTGGTAGTTTTTGGGGGTGGGTTTGAGCAGGTTTCACGAGCTACCAGAGTTTGATGAAACTAAAAGAAGTTGCCGGAGGCGCTTAGCTGGACACAATGAGAGGAGGAGGAAAATTTCTGGTGACAGTTTAGGAGAAGGTTCAAGCCGGAGAGGGTTTACCTTGACCCAGCCTCAAGAAAGAAACAGGATAGAGATGAAACTTCCTATGACCAGCTCATCGTTCAAGAGACCACAGATCAGATAAACAATGTCAACACACCCAACCGCTCTCTCTCTTCTGTCATCTACTTATGTTTTTATATCTACTTTCTCTAATTATCCAAATAATGACATCTAACCATGTCAAGAAAAGTGAATGGTGGTATTCTCCTACACCTATATATTACCACAAAAACTCTAGTATCCACAACAAGTGTAGAAGACTTTGTCATACTCGTGTCTAATTATGTTTAGTACTCTTGTATGTTTCAAGAAATGACTATGTTATGTTCTTTTACTCTCAAATCTCTACTTGATCCTTGTTATGTGTAATAATGTTAAACAAAAAGGCTTATATACACACAGAATCAAAAGGAGCAGAAGACTAACCGTAAAACAAACTCACTGAAGCTTAACTACGACCACTGAGATATCATCTGAGCTTTTTCTGGCAACAGCTTCCTCTGAGAGGTGCTTAGCTGCAGACTTTGCATCTTTTATTCCCTTAATCGAGTCAACTGCTTCTTGGTTCGACATAACCTATAAAGATTTTTGAATAATAAGCAAAACCATACAAGTGTTAGACTGCTGAGAACTTGATTATGATAAAACTAAAACCTTCCAAAGTCCATCACTTGCTAGGATAAGAAACTCAGCATCATCTTCAATTATCTCAACAGTAACATATGGTTCTGAACTCAAATGCATCTTCAAACTCTTATCACCAAAGGCTCTTGCCACAGCTAGTTGACCATCAACTCTAGGAACGTCCCCTAAACTCAATCAAGCATACACACAATCAACATGAAAATCATATAACATACTTAACATTAATGCATACAAAATTATATACCAGGAAAGTTGGAAACGAATCCGCCTCTGTTCTCTATCTCATCCTTCTCCATGTTAGGCTCGTGATCAACTGAGAGTGCCTTGGCAACACCACCTTTGCAAAGAACAGCTCGAGAGTCTCCAACGTTAGCAACCACAAGCTTCTGGCAATTGATTAAGATCGCAGTCACAGCAGTGGAACCGCCTTTCCCTAAATCAGATGCCTTGTCTAGAATCGTTGTGTCTGTTATGTAATAAGCTTTCTTGATTGCTTTCTCTGGTTCTTGCCAGAAATTTGGCTACGAGAAAGAACATATATCATATAAGTTTGAAACGAGACTTGTATGCTTTTTTTATAGAGGAAACTCTCTATGCATCATTACCTCATTCAAGATGTTGTCAAACAAATGGGAGCACAAGTAGTCAGGGATCTCGTGGCTAAGATGGCCATCGAAGATAGCGAAAAGGCCAAGCTCATTGTCATCAACTTCTTTGAATTTAGCAACAACGTAATCCTCCATCTCGTGGAAGGCTTTCCCTTTCACCAAGTGGAAACCATGTGTGATCTGCTTAGACATCTTGCTCTTGCCTTTCCCTGAATCTGCTGACGCACCAAGCCCAACTTTTTCCTATACATAATAACAGAGGTGTAATTTCTTATTAGTAAAACAGAACCAATAGTTTTCTTTTTTCTCCCTGTTGAACCCCAAGTGTTGTGTCGGGATCAAGAACCTGGTTCAATGTCACATAATAATTTTGTAGTGTATCAGATTCCAACAAGCTTATCTACATCTACCGAATATATATAGTGTTACATACTTACATGCTACGTTCTATACCAAAACCATTTGTGACACGATCCGAGAAAAAGTATATACTCAAATACAATGGATAAATATATTATAGAAATATCGAAGTGACAAGGGAACTAACAACGAATCTGTACCTTGACGGATTCCTTCATCTTGTGGAAAATTTCCTTACCAGCGGCCATGGATTGAAGATGAAAACACGATTAGAATATGTAATTATGTAAAATGCAAAGAACAGGAGAAACTATCTTTTGTTTTGCGAGCGTAAGAGAGAGAGAGAGATAAAAGGGAGAAAGAGTTAAGAGTAGTTGGGAAGATGACACGATTGCAGTTGCATGTCAGCTTTCTCCGCCGCTTTGTTTGCGTCTATCATTGACGTCTTCGCCACGTACGACTTTTCCTTCTTTCTTTATTTACTTCACCTGTCTTGGGGCCAACAAAATAAATGTTAACATTGTCCTTAACCCTAATCTCTATTACTATATGTGCTATTAGACTAAATATTTTCTAAATGACAATAATATCTATAAATTCAATTAAAAATCATAAAAAAATTAAAAGTAAAAATCTTTAATCCCTAAAAAAAAACTGCTCTATCCGATGGGATCGATCGATCCCAGAAACAGTCGGTCGATCCATTCGGTCGATCCGTCCAATTTGAGTTCCCAAAGCATTTCCTTTTTACTTTTCTAAAAAAAATCAATTTGTTTTCTAACTTTTTAATCAAAAATCATTTTATTTATGAAAATTGAATATTTTCAAATATTTTCTTTCTTTGTTTGCGGAACAGAATATTCTTATCCGTACAATGTGTATTCTACTATATGTAGAATACAATAATAATTTTTGAAATCAGGTTTTACAGGTTTTAGATTTATAATAATGTGCAGATTCTAATTTCTACTTGTTTTAGATTTTACAGCAATGTGTAGAATCCGTTTTCTACTGATTTTAGAAGAATAATTTAAGCGTGGAATCTGTATTCTAAACATAGTAGATTCAATAAAAAAGTGGATTTCATTTTCTACTTTGTAAAATATCACTTCTACTTTATGTAGAACATAATTTGAAGATACATTTTTAAAACTTGAAAAAAATACCACTAAATTGATATTGGTGTTTCGTAACTAGTTATTATTATTTTTTTATTTTTTGATGTTTCTAAGACTATTTATTTAATTTGTTTTCAAAATTAGTAAAAGACACTATCGAAAAAAAAGTACAAAAAAAGATTAACCTAAAGGGAAAATGTTACTATTTTTTTTTGGCTAAAAAACAATTTATCCAATAAATAATAAACGGCAGAAATATATTTCTAAATGGGCTGATGAAAGCCCAAAGTTAAATGGGCTTTACTTTCACAGTTAAGTCAATAAAATATAGCCTATAGTTTTAAATATAAGAGAATAATCACCAGTTAGATTCCATTCCATAAAATATGGTTAGCACTGAGATTAATGATGACAGGTACTGTTCTTTAATTAGGTCATGGTGTCTTAAAGAGTAAAGAGAAGAGTAAACAATTGGCTAATGGGAGACAAAAGCCACAGAGCAAGCTCTTTGTCGTTTATATGTGTTCTTTTAATTTCTTCTTCCTTGTCTTTAAATCCTATCGGATAACGTATTAATTCTCTGCAAATTTAAATGTTTATCTTGCTATGTTAAACAACGAATCTTTTTTAATAGTCTGGTTGATGATAGTGACTTCATTTCATAAGGTTGCATAAAGCCACTATTGCTTTTGCTTTAACCCCAAGCGTGTCTGTGGGAGACTTGTATCCGCTGCGTAATACATGTAATTGATCAAATTTGAGGTAAAGTTAGATTCCCTCCTAATTGTTTTGCAATGCAATTAGATAACTTTCATACATAAACAAATAGAAACGTTGATTGTTACTTTTATATTGTCGGTAATTAACGTGATGGACACTTCAGATCTAGCATCGATTAAAACCTTAAAATATAGCATCAAGGCTTTAATTTATCCGTGATGTGGTCGACAGACTTAGACAAGATCATTACAAACACCATCCCTTGACTTTGCTACTTGTAATTCAAACGCTGACCTGGCAAGATCATGTGATTCTCGCCACGTGTCTTTCTCTATTTAAGCAAGTATACGATCACATACATCATACACCACCAAAATGGAGAATCACGGGAGAGCAATGAACTCCAGCGAGCAGCCGCAGGAGTTCGAGTTCGGATCATTGACTCCATCATCTCCATCACAAGACTCAGAAAATTCTCCCGCCGATCACCTCTTCTTCAACGGCCGTCTCTTGCCACACGTTTTTCAAGCACCTAACAATAATACCAAGTGGCCACTCTCACGTACAACCAGCGAGTACATCTCACGGAGCACCAGCACGAACAGCCGGAGTAGTTTTGGTAGTAGTAGTAGTAGTAATAGCAGCTCAACTTCTTACTCTCCGAGAACGAGCTGTTTCAACGGTAACAACAACAACAACACTACCATAAACCATATGCCGTTGGATGTTAAACCTCCGAGTAGTATATACAGAGAAACTGTGGATACTACGAGGATGAAAGGGGTGGAGATGGTGAAAGCGTCTCTATACAGGTCGTATTCATCACAGAGGTGGCAGTACATAACTCCTGCACCGGTGAAAAGGAGTGGAGGGATAAGAGTTGGTGGTCGGAAGAAGAAGGCGGTGAGGATTAGGAAGAAGGCGGGAGAGAGAAGAGGGAGTAGGGTGATGAAGTGGTGGAGAAGAATTTTAATGGCTGCGATTTTTGCTTGTAGAGAGTGTCATGCATTGGAGGGACCTGAGAAAGACTTGTGAAATTCTAACGTGTTCATGGGAACCAAAGTATAATGAATGTTCAGAATTAAAATCTATATTGGGATTGTGGGATTTCGACATTGTGTATCTATATATTTTTGTTTGATAACATTATAATTTTAAAACAATAGTACATTTATCTTTTAGGTCTTTGTAATTTATAACTATACATCCCCAATCATCTAAAACAAACTCTTAGATTACAAAACCAACATACTAAACCCCTTTAAATTAACATTCTATAAATTAATATACACTAAAAATTTCTATAAAATAATATAATTTATAGTCTCAAATTACTTTTTTGATTCAATTAGTATATCGATAAATTAATAATCTTTATAAATTAATAAAAAATTATAGTTTTGTGTAGTTTCAACATTATTAATTTATAAAGATTTCACTTTTATAATACTTTTATAATAATATACATGTGTGTAAATTATAAATTATGCTTGTTATTTTTCATCAAAGAGGGTGCTTCAAAAAAATTTTGCTTAATTTGAAACCATATTTTACTTTAGAAATTGAAATTGTTATCATTTTAAAACGTTCAAGAAAGCTTTCAGGAAATAAAAATGTAAACAGTTGACAAAGAAATAACTAAATAAAAGAGTAGATTGATAGAAAGAAAGATAGAGTAAACAACTATGTTCAACACAAGTCATAACAAAACCATCAAAACAACAAACAAAAGAAGCAAACTAAGTTCCTTACGAGAGTCAAAGCACGAGTATCATCACTCCAAGTAACTCATGTTTCGGTGGTGACTATCAAGGCTCAAGAACTCACTCGGATTCGCATGACTCTCAGCGTTGCTCTGTTCCTGACTCTGGTCCTGGTGGCTCTGATGCTCTGGTTTGTCACCTAAACCCTCCGAGTCAAACAGAAGCTTAGCGTTGACGTTGTTAGTCAATGCATTGAAGAAAGATAGCCCTGTGGGCCATTTCACGTCGGAGTCTTGTTCTTTGTTTTGATGTGGCATTACAGGGAAAGGCATATGATGCTGGTAGGTAGGCAAAGAGGACTGAGCCATCATTGGTCTTTGGCTCGAACCACTCCAGTTGTAGAGAGGAAGCTGAGAGGGTTGCATTTGTTGAGTCTGTGGAGGAAGTATAGGATGGTTTGAGCCCATGAGGGATGTGTTTGAAGACGAAGGGCTTCGGTTTGAGGAGAAGAGCTGAGAGAGGTAAAAGCCAGATTGGTAACCTAGTGATTCAAAGGTGTGCCTCATCCGAAGTACAAAGTGAAGATCTTCAGGTATCTGAGTTTAAACCGGCCGGTTTAGAGAATATAACCGTTAGATCTCAAGTAATAAGAACTTTAATTTACTTTGAATTACTTACAATCTTGCATGAACCGAGTTGTAGAAGGCCATGTCCAGCTTGAATAACAGCTATGGTCTGTATGTGCAAATTAAAATAAAAAGATGACTTAAGAAACAAGAAAGAAAAAAATTACTATATGATTAATGTATTTTATCTTACCTGAATTCCAGATTCAAACTGATCATTCCACTCTGAAGGAATCTGCATTTTTTTAGAGATGGATTTTACTCACGTTACAAATCTACATATCCAAGTCTTAGTGATACATAAATGTACATTGATTTACTTACAGCATCAAAGGAGCTTTGCCAGTAACTAGAGGCATTAGATTCTGATTCGGTTTGTTCCTTGAAAACCCATTTGTGACATTTATCAGAAGCAACCTTCCCCATTAACCTGTTAGCCAACAAATTATGATACAAAACCCAGAGAAAAAGGGACAGATAAAAGTTTCTATATTTGGTAAATTTACGGTGATAAAGGTCAAGAGTTTTGTACATTCATCCAACCAATAATGTAATTAAGGACCTACCAAATACCCACCCTTCGCCATAATTATATAACTGGATTGACATTTTGCTGAAAGACTTGCGTACGGGATCTTCTCCTTCCATCTCTCCATAGCAATCTGCTGATCCTCCTCTTCCTCTACAGTATCCATCTTCCCACATCAGCATCCTGCAGCCCCACGCATCAATATGTCAATATACATAAAAGCATGTACATGTACATATGATCATATAAACAAATGTATTTCATTAGGTAAGAAGACTGTGTTATTAGACAAGATCACCCCTCGTTATATATAACCTACAGTTTATGCCTTTTTCTGCAAATCAATAACTCTTTTTTCTTCTAACTAAAGAGATCATATCTAGAAAGTAAGAAAAGAGAAGCTAATACCAAAAAAAAAAAAAAAAAAACTTGAGAAAATGTCGCAAACATAACTATGTTATCATGTCTGCAGTAAATCTTGATGCAGCAACTTTTGGATGTTTTAAAAATTTAAACCTATAGTATGATGCTTTTATTTAGTTTCTTGTCGGAAAATAGGTTTGCGAGGAGAGCTTCCGGCTAGCTACTAAATAAATACTATAAGCAACAAGTGGAAAATGTTGACCTAAATTTTATTCATGCTTCAAAAGGACTAATTAACTAAAGTAAGCTAAGTCTTTGACCATTGACTAATGTCAATAAAAGTGTAACTTACAAGCTTCCATTGTCGTCGCCGACCTTGCAGCCGTTGCCACCGCCTCTAACTCTCCTGAGAAACAAAAACGCCGTCGTTTAAGAGAGAGAAGAGTAAAAAAAAAGTGAGAAGTAGATATAGAGAGATACGTACGGACGGGGACGGATGGACCAGAAGACAGAATAAGTCCAGTCAGTGTTGAGACAAACGGTTCTTAGGGCTTCGTGTAGAGCCACCATCCCCAAAGCTTCTTTGCTTCTTTGTTGCTGCTGTTGCTGCTGCTGATGGTTTTGATGATGATGATGGTGTTGATGATGAGGTTCCGAGCCCACCATCTATATAAAATATGTTAGATGATGATGGTTTTATATATCTCCTCTTTCTTTGCCCTTTTTGTTCTTCTTTCTTGCTTTTGCTCACTTATTAAGCTTTCAGACCATGGATACTCTTTTATGTTCTAATCTTAATTTTTAAAAATAAAATTAATTTTATTTAATTTAGGCTATTTATTTGATTGCCAAAACCAACATGATATTGTTTTATTTTAGTTCTGACCACTTTCTTTGTATAATCTTTAATCTTTGTGGCAACAGGATACGAATTTCTTGGGGTTTGGTATAGTTAACAACAAAATATATGATTAATTATTATTGATAAACCAATTGAACGCAAGGTTAAAGTTTTTTTCTTGGATGAAAAAGTTTTTATCTCTTAGGCCAAGGAAGTCAAAGATACGTAAAATATCTTCTTAATGAAATCATTTTAATTCGCTTTATATTTTCCTTTAAGGGAATCCAATTATCAACAGCTGATTAATATAGTTAAATAGTCTTGCTTTTCTGAAAGAGAAATCATATGGTTTGGAGTGGATAAATTTTTGTAGTTATGATTAAAGTTGCTCACTAGAAATTATAAAATGTTATGTGTGTTGTAATAAGTACGAGTGATAGTGATCAGTTTTTCTTTTTCTTCAAAATATGAACTATTCAAAAAAAAAATTATTCAGCGAAATATATAGTGATGTGTGTTAAAGAATTAAAGTAAATTTAGATCTTTTCAAAGCCTGAAGAGTAAAGCTTTTACTTGTACTGTCGTCAAACTTGGGATTTGATTTAGGACCAATATTCATTTTACTCGTATGTATGACACGCACGCAGACTGAGGGGGAGAAGCACGACAAAGAGAATATATAGGAAGAAGAGATTTAGGAGTCACGTGCGCACGTGCTCGTGTGTAAGAAGACTAGAATGGTTTTGACATCAGGCGACAATCAAGCGAGTGCAAAACACGCATATAGACAACAAAGAAGAAAAACCGAAGTGCGTGAAAGTTACACACCCAGTGAAGAAGACGCCTGAGAAGTGTGACTGATTGAAACTAAAAAATAGGAAACTCAAAACAGAGAGTTGGTCTGGTTTGCATCAGTCTGAACTTCTGACGAGTCTTTGCTCCGCATTGACCGGCCTTGTTCTTTACTATCTCTCTTTTTGTGCGACCCAGAACTCGTTTTTTTTCTTTTCGCTAGGAATTAATTTACTTGAATTTGTTAAATGACAGATCGATGAGCGGTGATTAAAATATTTTATGACGTTGAAATTTTTTTAAAAAGACTGGTCATTTTAGAAACAAAATTTAACAGGATGAAGTTTTTCCTGCTCAACTTTTTTTATTAATGTTATGTTCTAATGCATATTTGAAATTCTTTTCTAAATGTTTTTTGCAATAATAGTTGTTTGAATAATAAGAAAAATAATGATTTTGTCATTGAAAACCTATGAACACAAAAGGCAAATATATAAAGTTTAATTAAATAGTATATCAAACTGTAAATATTTTTAAATAAAAAATTAGAAGATATTTAACACTTTTTTTAACTCTGAATAATTATGCATTATAAACTATGAGAAACTACATAGACGATATTACAGTTGACAATATTAGGATAAGTATATTATTAGAGATAATTCCTATCTTGTTTAGTAGATTAACTTCCTATATCTCGTTGATTTCTACAAGATAATATCATGTATATCCTATAGCTATGTATCTCTATATAAAGAGAGCTATTGTAATTAATAAGACTCAAGCTTTCAAGTATTCAATCTTATAGACAATTCTATCTATCTTATGCGGATTCAGGTCAGACTGCATCACCATGAGCCGTCCTGTGAGATTTATTTCTAACTGTACGTCTTTCGCCATGCTGAAGATTCCTTGTAAACTTTTTCTTTAATTTGCATAATTCGTCATTCACCTTCTTCGGGAATTGAAACCCTTCTATTGTAAAAATTGCGTAATCTGAGATTTGAACCCCAGACCTGGTACAAAAACCTTTAAACCTTAACAACTAGGCTACGGTGTTTCCACATATACTTAACACTTTAGTATATTTTTTTTGTAACACACTTAACACTTTAGTTTATATATAGTTTTTAGTGTATTATGCTTTTTGTCTAAAATGGGATACTCTCCTCTCCAGTCTCCACACTCCACAGGCAAACAGACTCTTGACATGGGCCTCTTTATTTAAAGTTTAAACTGGGATGACTAAATGAATAACGGGAAGCTAAATGGGCTTTATTGGACTTTTTAAATCTTTTAATTTGGGCCTCGTTGCTACAATTGGCTGGAGCACGAGATGGGTCGAATCTATCTGAATGGTTTCTGAAAAAAAGGAAGGAAAAATCAAAATCAATAACGAGAAATAATTGAAAAAAAAATCAAAACGAGGAAGCTTCCTCTGCCAACAAACAGTTTCTCTCTCGATCTCTTGCTGCTGCTCTCGAGAAAGACCTTTCTCCAGAGATCTATAGTATCCGTCCGCCGTCGTTTTCAAATTATCAGGTAATTTGGATCGATCCTTAACTTTCTTAAAAAAATTTGATAAATGTAATCCGAGGAAACTTTCTCATTGATGACGACGTCACATTATTGCGTGTATGTTGCTGATTTATAGTTTATTAGAATGGCGATTCTTTTTTTTTAAAGATTACTAGGAAAAAATTGTTATGTTGGTCAGCTGTCACTTGGTCCAATACCACCTAACGGCCGGAATGTTGCGGTTTTTGCATATATTATAATCTTTCTGTTTGCTTTGAGTAAAAGTTATAAAAGGATTGTAGTTTGCGTTTTGCTTTCTTTGGGTGTTACTTGGAGTAGTTCGTGTTGTGTAGGGTTGACCCTTTTTTGGGGGGGAGGGGTTAGCTAATTTGTGCTATTTATTGTTTGAAGTATAGTGTTTACTGTGAGGGAGAGAAAGAGAGAGAGGTTGTTTTCATTGTATGTGGAGAAGATGGACGATGTTGCTGGTTTACAAGAGGCAGCTGGAGCCAGATTTAGCCAGGTTGAGTTGATTGGAAGAGGTTCTTTTGGTGATGTCTATAAAGCGTAAGTATCTTTATTACGCTTCTGTTTATGTGTTTACAAACTATCTGTAGCTATTTTCTGTGTTGTTTACCGGTAGAAATTTCTGAGAATGATGCTTAGTTTCATCAAGGTTATGTTTTAAGTTACACCTTACTGTTTACTGCTGCTGATGTTTTCATGCTTGAAAGAATCAAGGGTTGGGGGGCCTATATTGACACCAGTTGGAAGAAATTGGAATTTCTGGAATGCCACTTGTCTTAATAGTTTATGCTATAGACTTTCTAAGAACTATTGAGGCTATCTTAATTGTATGCTGAGCTGCTACTTCTGCTTACCAGGTTTGATAAGGAACTCAACAAAGAAGTTGCTATTAAAGTCATCGACCTGGAAGAATCGTGAGTACATTTTCCATTTACTACTTTCTCTTTGTAATATAATGTTTGCTGTCGAATAAGTCATTTAATCAATTTTATAATTGTATGAATGTTACTTCTTCACGACTTTCAAAGATTAAAGGACGATAGTCTTCCTCTAGATTTCAGTAGAAAAACAGATTCAGTTGTTCCCTGCAGTATGTTTTCCATGCTCAGTGATCCTACCTCACTAACCTTCTTTCTTGATATCTGGCAGAGAAGATGAGATCGAAGATATCCAGAAGGTATCTCTTGATTGACGTCAGTTTCTGTGGTTGGAATTTGTGTACAAAGGTCGTCGTCCTCATTTTCTGTTGTTGACCACAGGAAATTTCAGTATTGTCACAATGTCGTTGCCCATATATTACCGAATACTACGGTTCTTACCTTCATCAGACCAAACTGTGGATCATCATGGAATATATGGCCGGTGGTTCTGTTGCTGATCTTGTATGTCAACTCACCTATTTGCAAATTGTAGTCAGGATTCTAGGAATTAGGAAATACAATTCTGTGTTGTGATGCGTGCACTGTGGAGAATTTTGTCCTCTACTTATAATCCTCATAAGCAATCTATCTGGTGCAGCTTCAGTCTGGTCATCCGTTGGATGAAACATCAATCGCTTGTATCACACGTGATCTGCTTCATGCTGTTGAATATCTGCATAGTGAGGGAAAGATCCACAGAGACATCAAAGGTTTGTCTGCGTTAATATTCGTATCGTGTCTTCTGGTTTTTATGTGATCAAATGTGTTTTAATTTTCTTCCTATCTTTGCAGCTGCTAATATTTTATTGACCGAGAATGGCGATGTTAAGGTGTCTCTTTATATAGCTTTCTTATGACATAAAAATCTTCTATATGAGAGTTTGCACGAACCGGGTCATCAACTTGTTTTTCACTCTGTATCAGGTAGCGGACTTCGGTGTGTCTGCACAACTAACACGGACAATATCAAGAAGGAAGGTGCTTACTCTATTATGCTAGTGATCATTCTTATTTCTGTTTCTTTTTTTTTTTTTTTTTTTGGGATCAATTTCTGTTTCTTTTTATTTGAAATATGTCTCTAGTTCTTGATGATTTAGAGTTTTCGCTCTTTATCTGGGTTGCTTGCGCTAATATGTACAAGAATGACAGACTTTTGTAGGAACACCGTTTTGGATGGCACCAGAAGTGATTCAGAACTCAGAAGGATACAATGAGAAGGTATCGTGCCTTCACTTCTCCTAGCTTGACATGTCTTTTGTGTCTGTCGATGCTGTACCTGTTTCCTAGCATATTTAAAATTGTTTCTGATGCTGGGGCTGTTTTAGGCAGATATATGGTCGCTTGGAATAACAGTTATCGAGATGGCAAAAGGAGAGCCTCCCCTAGCTGACCTTCATCCTATGAGAGTGCTTTTTATCATTCCTCGAGAAAATCCTCCTCAGGTTAGACATGCTCTTAATAAATACGATAAAAGTTAATCAAGAACTATCACTGCCATTTCTTGATTGTGAAGTCGTCTATAATGTTAAACGTTCTTTCATTTCGGTGCAGTTAGATGAGCATTTTTCCCGTCCAGTGAAGGAGTTTGTTTCATTATGCTTGAAAAAAGCCCCTGCAGAGGTACTTGCAAGCAATCTTACAATTTTTGCTTTTTATTTCCAGCAGTGTTATTCAAGATCTCTTATACAAGTCTTACACTTTCAGAGACCGAGTGCCAAAGAACTTATAAAACACAGATTTATTAAGAATGCTAAGAAAAGCCCGAAACTTCTTGAGAGAATAAGGTTTGATGCTTTTTCTGTTTTTTTCTCTTCAACAGCTCTGGCTTGTGGTCCAGTTATGCTACTTTTCTTGTGTGATTGTATGTCAAAAGTAATGTCTAGATGGTTTTTCCCGTATGTTTGTTTTGATCTTTTATATGCCAAAAGAAAATCGAGAATAAGCACGATTGTTATTCTGTTCTTTTTTCTCTTTGAAGAGAGCGACCAAAGTACCAAGTAAAAGAGGATGAAGAAACTCCCCGGAATGGTCCTAAAGCTCCAATTGAATCATCCGGGACTGTTAGAGTCGCTAGAGATGAGAGAAGCCAAGGAATTTCTGGATCTAGGTTGGATGAATTATTCCCTTGGGGTTTCTTCTGCTTCTTGTTTTATAATATCTGTATTAACTTGTAGCTACAGTTTTCAGGGGAAAACTGTCAAAAATGCTGGGTGGGACTTTAGCATTGGGGCTTCTCAGAGTATTGGAACAGTTCGTGCTTTAAAACCTCCTCATGCAAGGGAGAGGCGCCATGAAGTTCCTTCTAATCAGACTTCGCAAAGAACATCAAGAGCTGGTGGTAGTACAGTTCCCGAAGCCTCTGAAGGAGGTTTTGTCAAAAGACATTCTTATCAGAACGACCATGAAGACGGCTTCCACGATGAGGTAAGATACTTTACTCGTGTGTGACAGATTTAGTATGCCTCCTTCACATCGTTTCTTTGCTGTTACCACTGCACCCGGAAATTAATTTCTTAAGTATCACGTTGTCTATATTTCATATCATTTGAGTAACCATTTATAGTATGAACTTAGTCAAGTTTTACGTGGATATCCCACAACGTAATCGTTTTTCTTTTGTACCTTAACTTATTAATGAATTCTTACCAATTTTGTTCTTCTAAAATTCAGGAAGATTCATCGCTCGATGGATCTGGAACTGTTGTCGTAAGACCCCCAGAACGTTCTCAATCATCTTCAATATTCCGTGAACAAATCTCTGCAGTATAAAATCTCTTACATCTACAGAAATTCTGTTTTTTGGATCAACTCGTATGAGTGATTACGGTTCTGCCTTGCAGTCTAGCGGTGGGTATGCATCTTTGGATGATGCTTCAACAAGTGGAACTGTTGTCGTCCGTCGCCAGCACGATGACTCTGCATCACCTCGAACCCCAAAATCCAGGCTAGGTAATCAAGAGAGAACTTCGAGTGCCTCAGAAGATAGCCTCGCAAATCTCGCGGAGGTTGGTGAACTACTTTAATCTTATGTTCTTTATGGGTTGTTTATCTAATCGTACTTGTCATGGCCTTTGTCTTATGCAATAAATTAATATGTACCTTTAGGCTGCTTTAGATATCTTCTGGTCATCTTGATTTATCATAGAATTCTTATAGTTATATTCAATTCTTCTTTTAGGCAAAGGCAGCACTTGACGCAGGTTTCAGAAGGGGAAATGCTAGAGAAAGACTTGGAATGAGGAATAACAATAAGGATGAGAATGTTAACCGAAGAAGGGAACAAATGACAGAAGATTCTGACTATTCCAGGTACATCTAGATCATAGCTTATGCTTGGCACAGCATTTTTGCGTGGTCATTCCTAACACGAAGCAATAACCTATGCAGAACTTCTGGCGATAAGTCTGCAAATGTACTTCCAAAATCACAACAATTGAGTGATGAAGAAGAAGACCCAATATGGGATTCATTGCCTGCATCTTTGTCAGTATTGCTCATACCGTCCCTAAAAGAGGTATTCATCGGTATTAATCAGAAAAAAAAATATATATTCAAGAAGATCATGTATTCTGGTTTTGTGGTGGTAGGCTCTTGGTGAGGATTCAAAGGGGTCTATTGGACATGCATTGTCGAGATCTTTCGTGGCAATGGAACGTGAAAACCCTGGTTCTTGTGAAGCCTTTGTTGCCAAACTGATTGAACTTTTGGGAAGGTACACAAAACGATGATGACCACAGACACAACACAGATGTTTGGTCATCTGATAGTGTATTGTTATTACTTGCTCTGATGACTCCTAAATTCATAACAGTTCAAAAGAAGCTTCGGTGAAGGAAGTGCAGGACATGGCGGTGCGTGTTTTCTCCAAAAGCGCACCTGCTGATGAGGAGAACAAAAGAAAACCAGCTAACAAGGAGTTTAGTTCCAACACAAACGTTAGCCCACTCGGCAGATTCTTACTCTCAAGGTCTGCTCGATAGAAGATACTAATGATGTTGCAGGAACAGTATCTTGATTGAAAAAATATGGTTTTAAATTTTAAAAATGGTTTTTTTTTGTTTTGTCTCTGCAGATGGATAAGCCAATCATCTCGTGATCTTTAATCTCCCACTCTGAGACACAACAACATATATAGAATCATTGGTTTGTGTTTGTTATTTTTTTCTCATTTATGCATTGATTTTTGTTATTTATGTGCATAATTTGTTTTTAAGAGATGTATTTATAAATTCCTTTTTTCTTTCTTTTGTGGTTTGCCTTTTTGTTATTGTTTTTATAGTGATTTAATAATGTTCTTTTCCGTGTTTTGAGGACGAAGCACATTCTTCGTAGCTGTGTATAATCGAGGGTTTGGCTTTGTTGTTGATTTACTTCAAGAACAGCTTTTATAATTCAATTTTATGAATAGCTTTCTAGTGTGCTAAATGGTTAGAATTATAACCAAAATAATACAATAGAAAACTATGTTTTAGTTAGACGTGCAATTTCAACTTAATTAGAATGTTGATACTGTGTATATATAGTTGCCCAGATAATACAGTGGGTCTCTTTCATATAATTTTGCTTAGGCCTTTGCTGGAGCCCATATATTTCAGATGTAGAAAACAAAAGGAAAACTATATTCGACGCACCAAGGAAATGATCAAAGAGTGATTGAACTGAATCCTTTTTGAGAGATAAGCCCTGTTCGTTTGGTTGCCGCAGGTTTCTACGTCTGCGGCTGCGGCTGCGGCTGTGTCTGTTCATTTGTGTGTTGTTCGTTTCGCAGACGTAGCTGCAGACGCAGCAGTAGACGCAGAATTTTGTTCGTTTAATAGACACAGGACATTGACGCAGACGCAGGCGTACGAAGATGATTTATTATGTTCGTTTGGCAGACGCTGACGCATGAAGTTTTATTTTCATTTAATTCATATTTTAATTTAAAAATTTGTTAACTGTATTTTAAATAAATAAAATGTAGTTTAAATTTGTCAAATTTTATTTTAATTAAAGAAACTGCTGTTTAAATATATTTTACATCCATCAAAATATTTTATTTAATTGGTAATAAATTTTTAGACAAATATACTAATTTAACAACATTTTTTATCATAAATATCTAATTATATAAAGAAGGGTTTATATCCCTCCAGCTCCTCCACGTCACTAATTCACTCAACCTCATTGTGACACCTGTCCAAGATACAATACTCTGCGTTTCATTTATTTGCAAGACCAACATATTCGGGCTTCATCTATTTATTGGGCCTTCTGTTATGTTAATTGTCCAGCCCGAACACGAACAAAGCTCTTTCTCTCAACTTTCATTCCATCAGAGATTAGGGTTTCTCATAGCCTTCGTTCACCGCCGTCTTGGAAACAAATTTTATTAAGCCGGACTGTCGCTTCATTTCGCTGTGAATCCAATACGTCATTTGGCTTTCTTTCCGTCAAACAAAACTACAGCAATTACGGATCCACCGCATTAATCATGTTCTTAACTCCTTAAGCCATAATCTCTACATCAGTATGTCGTCATATTCTGAGAGGCAATGAGTCTACGAGTATAAAAAGTTATGCTTCCTCCTTTAAGATTTCAGATTTTCTCTAAGATTCTAAATTCCAGGTGTTGTTTGTCAGAATTGTTACCGTTTATGGATCTGACCGGAGCATTGGGCTGTTACAGAATCTTGGTGGCGGCAAAGCGTTTTGGAAACTAATGAAGCTAACTCCTGAGAACGACGACAGTGGTTTCACGTCTTTGCTTAAGCTTCCAGCCTTCCACTGACACAAGAAGTGGAGCTTCTCCATTTCATTGATTCGCCCGTCTATTCAAGCGGCGGCCATAACCGAAATCAGTTTAGGCATCTCCACGGCCGCTTCACTCTTAAAGGACATCACGGTGGAACGGTAACAAGAATGGATCCAAATCATCCAATGGAGGAGAAAAATAAACAATTTTTATGTTCTTTGGAGATAAAAAGGAAACGGATCATGTGGAGGAGGTGGTGGAGAAGATAAAGTTATCTCTGATGTCAAAAGCTGTGGAGAAATTTGCTGCAAGTAAGAATTATTTTGAGGACCATTACAGCAAATATATGGCATGAGACACAACCAACATCGTAAAGAAAAGGTCATTCGACATATCATTTATTTGTTGATGTTGCTGAGAGAATAGTAAAGTGGTGTTTTGCAGAATTTTATGAGCATTTGTTGTTTTAGGAGTTGTAATGTTTTCTCTGTAAGATAATAAATTGTCAAATGAATTGGTTTTTTTCTTTTCCTTTTGAGCTACAGGCGTTTAGTGTTAAAACAAAAGATAACATGTTTAGATGTATCTGAGAAAGAACAATTTGAATTGTTTGAGAATTTGTAGAGGAAAGAGACAGAGTATACTAGGTTGATGAGGAAGCTGATAAGAAGGCTAAGGCTCAGGTTATAAAAGCAAAACACTTGGTATGATTTTGCTTGAATTCTCTCATCTTTTATGTGTTTATTTAGATGATGAGTAAATATAGCATGTATTAAAGGTTTCTGAGAACGACATGTTAAACCTTCAAACTATTTGGATTTCCATGAGAAAGTGTTTATATGTATTGTAACTAAAGAAGTATTGTTACTCCCATGCTGAATGATTCAGTTAACTCTCCTTAAATTGCTAATTTTTTTTTAACATAATTTAGATGTCTTTAGATTCTCTTTACATTTTTACCAAAAAGAAAAAGTAGTTTAGATGTTTTTTTTTATTTATAAGTTTTAATACTGACTTGTCTTTTTCTGCATGAACTTGCACCCGAATTAAAGTGGTCAATATTTGTAATGTTTTTTTTTTGCTAGATTTTGGAGAAAGAACATTTTAAACCAGCTGAGCTACGTTGGTACATTATTTGGGATTTTAGTCAATATTTGTAATGTTGTGAACAAAGCTTAACATACTCAAAAGGATTTGAATGCTTCAAAGGTTAAGAGACTAACGTAGAGTCTTTAGGTACTGATCATTAGCATGAATTTTTTTGTATTATAACACTCGAGCCAAGATAAACTTATATAGCAAAATTGTTCCACATCATATTGTATCGTACATAGAAATGTAATTAGACTTTTAACCTCAGGCAAATAGTTATTCGACATAAGAACATACACAACATTCCGCGCGAAGCGCGGACCGACTCTAGTTATAAATAAAACAAAGTTTTGAACAACAAAGTCTTAAACCACAAATAATATATCAAAGTATTTAACACAAAACAAAAGTTAAATATTACATCAAATCTTGAATAAATAAAACAAAATCTTAAACAAAGTCTTTAACAATAATATTTAATACGGTAAACATCTATCGCATTCATTTATGATGTTCTTACGCACTTCTTCCATCACTTCATCACGAGTCGGCTCATATGAAGTACTAACTTCTTCTTGTTCTTCACCATTACCAGCAGCTCTTCTCTTTCTCCATCATCAACACTTTGTCATTGTACATATAAACTTACATCTTTTGTCATGGGTCTCGAGAGAATGAGCCTGAAAGGATCGTCGAGAGAGTAAAATCAGATGCAAACACTTGTCCTGTAAGAAACACATATTAATTAACCAATCACATACTGTTTCGTATCTTGTACTAGCAGAACAAAATAAACAAAGCTGCATTCATGATCTCTCGAGACTCACCACGTCTTAACAAAAAAAACTCAACAAAGTTTTGCGATTTTATTTGAAAGAAACACATTACTATAACAAAGTTGTTTCAGCTCAAGAACAACAACAACACCATATCAGACCGTTACAAAGAACTAGAGATTACAATCTCATATATATTATAATCTAAAGCTGCATTCATGAACTCTGTAGACTCACCACATCTTAACAAAAACAAAAACACTCTACCTGAAACAGAGACTTCTCTAGCCTATTGTCCTACACACTATCTCATCACCTATCAGCATGAGCAAGAACACCATATCACACTTGACACAATAACTAGAGACTACAATCTCAGATACATCATAGCCAAAGTCTCCATTTGTCTCTAATCACGTCTTCCAACAAACCTCAACAATATTTAACATGCCTCTCTCACAGCTCTCGTCTCCTTATACATATTCTCATCGAAACCTCTAACAGAAAACATTCTCAGTGAAACAGACCTTGAGAACAGCCTCACTTTCCACAACCTGAGTCATATATTCAGCAGTTAAGTAAAAGAACATGTACTAAACATAGTAACAGACCAAGCTAAAACCTTAAACATATTCAACATGTACTAAACATAATAACAGAGATCAAAATGATGACTTCGACAGAACATCCATAATAGAATCAAAACCAACCCAAATCAACATAGAAAATGAATAAAAGACATATGCTTAATCTAGAGAATAAACTTAATTGTACACAGACAAGACAAATCCTATCAGTGTATCATCACAAGAAGTATTCATGACACAAAATATTACATCAGAAGAAACCTATTCTCTTGAATGCNAAGACAAATCCTATCAGTGTATCATCACAAGAAGTATTCATGACACAAAATATTACATCAGAAGAAACCTATTCTCTTGAATGCAATTAGAACAAACCCATTCTCTAGGATCCCCATCAGATCCAAAACTCATTTCAAAAACCCATGACACAAAAACAGCTTCTTCTTGTCTTAGTTACCTCAACAATGCTTGAAACCCGAATCGGAGGAGATGAGAGAACTCGTGGTCAGCTTCAGAGATGAGAGCTGCAGGTTTGAGTCAGAGACAGAGATGATAGAGCTCGTAGTCTGTGTCAGAGAAGAGAGAGCTCGGCCGGGAGATGAGAGAGCTCGTGGTCTGCGTCAGAGAAGAGAGAGCTCAAGCCGGAGTTGAGAGAGCTCGAGCCGGAGTTGAGAGAGCTCGAGCCGGAGTTGAGAGAGCTCGAGCCGGAGTTGAGAGAGCTCGAGCCGGAGTTGAGAGAGCTTGAGTCGGAGTTGAGAGAGCTTGAGCCGGAGTTGAGAGAGCTCGAGCCGGAGTTGAGAGAGCTTGAGTCGGAGTTGAGAGAGCTCGAGCGAGAGGTGAGAGATCTCGAGGTCTGCGTCGGAGATGGAGATGAGATAGCTCGAGCCGGAGAAGATGGAGCTGCGTCTGCGTGAGATGGAGCTGCGTCTGCGTCAAATTAAGTTTAGGTTATTTTGGAAATACTAAAATGTTTTAAGGACAAAAATGTAAATTAGCATATATACGCTGAATTTAAGTCGCAGCCGCTGATTTTTTCGGCGTTCAATTTTTATTGACGCTAGAACGCAGCGTCTAGACGCAGACGCAGGAACGGCGTTAATGAAACGAACAAAAAAATTTTAAAATATTGCCGCAGACGCAGCCGCAGGTAGCTGCGTCAACGAAACGAACAGCACTATAAATAACCTGAACTGAATCTTTCCTAAATAAAAGAAAGTTTTCTACTTTCTTTTCTCGAAACTTAAATCAGACATTCATCGTTTTTGTACTGTAATACTTCTAAATCATTATAAATAATTATATCAACTTCTGTAATCAGTAATTATAAGTTTCGTACTACATTAAGAAATTAAAGCGAGTTTGCAATGTGAACAGAGTGTGAAGGGAGACGGTCACAAGTTCGAAAAGCAAAATTACATAATTCTAATTTTATTAAATAAATGAAAAAGAGTTGACGGCGTCATTGTAAATGTCAATGGCCACGTGAAGCCATATAACTCTCTTCGAAGTTTCATGGGAAACACGGCAGTTCGGCCAGCTGACGTGACACATCACCCAACACTTGTATGCCGGTGTTAACGGCGCTTTAACGGTAACGTCAAATGCCGAATTTACGCTTTTCCCATAATATAATACGATTGTTCAGTTTAAATTTCGTTCTCTTGATTAGTAAGTGAAACACAAACAGGGTGAACAATGCTTCTTCAGAAAATAAAATTAAAAAGTATTCCATAATAGATAGCGACTTCCGAAATTATTCAGACAATGATATGAAAAAAATAATTAATAATAGAAACTAATTAATTAGAAGGAGACACGAATGCGTGTTACATACAGTGTATATATAAATAAGATACGTAAAATGGAATAAGTGGTCATAGTTTAGTTGCATAGTTCCAATAAGGTATTTTTTACAGAGCACAACGACAACACGTGGCTCGCGCCAACATAGCACTTGGACAGGATGGGACCAACTTCACTCGCGCTCACACGTTGGATTCATATCAGCGTCACTTAGCCGACGCCACCATCTTCTATAGTGACTGTCTGTCGCGACACTACGCAGCCGCCACATGTCCCCGTAACTGGTAACATGTGTCCATATGAAGCTACTGTCGTGGCCGCTTAACAGTGGTTTAAACTTTTAATGAAAATTTACACCCCTTTTATTCTCATTCTTCTTCATGCGAACCCTTAAAATCAGAAGTGATAACGATTTTTTGTGGTGCAAAATCTAGGAAGCTCTAGGATGGTTTTGTTATAAATTTATTTTAAAACAAAATTGTATTGTAGTTTATATAGATACTAGGATAAACCCGCCCTACGGGCGGGAAGCATATCAATAAATAATTTAAGTAATCAAAAGTAAATATTTCATATTTGTTTTTATTATGTAAAATATATATATATTAGTTAAATTTTGTATTTGTTATTGTACTTGAAAATTAAATAAACCATATTATCTGAATAATTAATTCTGATTTTTAAAATAAACATTAATTATTATTTTTTAGAATTTGATTTTCTAAATAAACCATGTTATCTGAATAACTCTCTATGATAATTTTAAAAAAATTACTACTTGTTAGTTTTTAAAATAATATTTTTGAAAAAAGTTAAAATGACTTTCTTTTGTTCAGTAATTTATGTTTTAGTTATAAATTAATAATTAGGTATGATTTTACATCATTTCTAGTGATTTTCCAGGGTTGGATGACCAAAAATAATCAGCGAGATTTTTTTCTTCATTTTTGTTAGCACAAAAAAAACAAAATATAACATAATTGATTATTATCAGATTAGATTCTTTCCCTCATGATACCTCTCGTTTTACATAAACGTGATCATTAAGGGAGGTAACAAAAGCATGTCGTCATTTGAAATATGGTTTACCGTATATATTTGTTAATATGGCAAGCGTCGTTCGTTTGTTTGTACCAAGTCCGAATCACTGGATGGATGGTTGAGAACGAAGATCAAGTGTTTGAATCGTCTTTCAGCTTTTGTAGTTGGCTATATTCTTCAATTAATTGTGTTGTATATGTATGATGGAATGAGATTTTGGTTATGTGAATGCATTAGTAGAAAACATGAGCTTTTTTAGTTGGATTGTGGCCTCTGATTTATATAATTTGTATATGCTAGTTGTATTTATTTATGGATGCTATTTTAGTTTTTATAATTTGTTGTAGGATGAATATTAGCGAATATAAATTATTTTATGAATTGAAGTGGCAAATGGACCATAAAATAATAACAAATTAAGTGTATTAAGTTTGGTTTGTGTCGGTTAACGTAGTAAACCGTAGAATCATGACAACGATTACAATCTATGGAGACTTTAAAAAGAATTATTTGAAGAACATACAACCAAGCTCTACACATAAGTAAAAAAAAACACTTTTAATCTCTTTTAACTTTCATGTTTTCCGAATTGGATGATCACCCTAAAAATAGCACGTTCTATTTAGTCATACCAGATTTTTCAAATCTTCTATGATTAATTTTATTTAAGAAAAAAACTCGACAAAAAATAGTAGGATATTTGGCACAGAAAGTCATTGATGATAGCTCAGGGTGTTTATTTGGTATTTCTTGTTTGATGGGATTATTTTATTGTATGCCGATTTGTTTAAGACTCATTTTATGTTGAATATTTTTCTTCTGTAGCATCACATAATGTTTATTCTTGGTGATAAAGGAAATAATAATTGTTGGTTATTGTTAAAAAAAAATAGATAACTTATAAATATGTGGCATAATGTTTATTTTGTGTTTGATTCTAATTATAAGTTAACACTTGTGTTATGGTATAAGATAATTCTATCCGTGGTAGGCAATTGGAATTCGCAAGGTTCATTGCACCGAACTCATCGGCCACATGCTTTTATTCCTAAACTTACAGATTTCTTGCGACTCAGCTAACTACTCAGATTTCTTGCTACTCAGCTAACTACTATACCAGGGGTTTAAGGTTCGTTGAAGTTTTGAAGAAAAGCGATGAGCATTGGCTAACAATTTGTAAACAAAGGCCCTTGTACATACTTAATATCGTTGGCTATAGAAAAAGTACACAAACGACAACATAGGTCGATCAAAAACGTTAGAGAAATTTTATTACAAAGGAATATTCATATGGCACAAAACAGCAACACACAAACATATAACCTGGAGACTATTCCATCATGGAGGTTAGGAACGGTGCATAAACCACCAACCCGTGAATAAAATTCAAGGAATTTAGACCAAAAAAAAAAAAAAATTCAAGGAATGGCTCTATTATATTTGACATCCTATTGTGTCTGAGAACCAAAACAGAAAAAACAAAGTAGAGAAAGTGAATCTGTCCCTTTTGGTATCTTCTTTCTTCGTCTCCTAGTGTGGTGGAAAACATCTATTAAACCCTATCAATATCTTCAACTGAATACTTCAAACAGTTCTTAGGGTGTCCTCCACTCTCTATATGATCCCTGAACCTTCGAAGAAACAATCTATAAGAGGGGATTTAATACTCTGATAGAGATATCGGGAGCTACTCTCTAAGCTGAGCATCTGGAAACGATCATGTCGACTGAGTCTTGTGAACCTCATCGATCATTGCAATGAATGATTTAAACCTCTCTCTTAGCGCACATCTTGATACCACTGAAGAGAAACTCCCACGCACATGTAACCTCTCATCTCTGAGGCTACTCTAACCCATGTTAAACTCAAGGTCTCTGAAATATGTTAAACTTAAGCTTATGATTTTCTTGACAAAGAAAAAGCTTATGTATGAAAAGGTTTGATAAGAGATGATCACGTAAAACTACTGAAATGATCGGTGAACCGGTCATAGTAAGGGCTGAAAGAATTGCTCCCGACGGTAAGAATTCAAGAGCAAAACAGACATATTGTCAATCATTCATACACATGAACAATGGATACTTTTAAACACAATGAAAAAGTAGTTCAAACTTCAGTGTTTTCTCTACGTGATCAACTTATTGGACTACTAAAATTCAATCTAATTTTGATGGATTATTACACAGGACATCAAATGAAATGATCAACTGATATGCAACTTTTGAAACTGCAGAAGAGTGTTGATCAAATTACCTCCATAGTCTTTGTACTCTGGATCAACATAAGAGTTCAGAAGCAAACAACATGAAGTCCTAAACACTTGCAAAAACCAAGAAACATCAATTGCACAATCATATACTCTCTCGCTCATATCTGCATTTTCTTTTTTTTAGCGAATAAATTAGAGAGTCAACCACAATATTTCTGTATTGAAACTTGATTTACCAAGAAAACCAAGTTAGAAATTACATAGTAGATGCATATGTAGCTCTGTTGGACAGTGAGTAGTGAAAGAAAAATATTGGATGACTTACATTTACTTCTTCAGTCCCCAAATCTTTCTGCTCAAATACCAAATACGAATCCAAACTTTCAGTATGGCAAATACAGAAAGACCAGAAGAATAATCAGAAAACACATTGATAGTTTAAAATCTGTCAATTCCATTGTTCTAGAGCTTACATCTTGACGAAGCGTTAAACTCAAGTGATGAGTCTGCTGCGAAACCACCGGAAAACAGTCAAAGGAAACAGAGGAAGTAGGCATACTAACAAATAAATGAAAGAAAAAAACATCTAAGGAAACGTACGATTGGCCTATCATAATCCTCTGGACTTTGATGCACGCCATGGCTGTCGGTTTTGAGGTCTCTCTGAAGCTTCAGGAAAGTTGATTAAATTACTGAGAGGACCAAAGCCGAGATCAATGAGACAACGATGGGTGTTCGTTGGTGTTTCTCAACATTACGATCTCAATCACCACTTAGGGGTTGCTACTTAGGCCTCTGGGAAATTATATTATAGGGTTTGCTTAATGTTTGAGAGGATTGAACTGATGCATTTCACAGGAAGAGACTTACCTATTTATAGTCACAGATTCACACAATTGAAGTAATGGGATGCATTCAATGACAAATCTTGGGATTAAAGACGACGCTTGAACTCAAACGACCTCCGTTACGTTACAGATTTTCTTTCACCGGTAAGTAGGAATCATTAGAAAATACACCGATGTTAGGTTCAAAAAGGATATGGTCGAAACACCATCGGATGACATAACACCGACTGAGATTCTAAGGCGGTAGGATGAACAGATTCAAGACTTTGGCGGCGACCCTACTCAACGGAGGTTCGAAGAGGAAGACAATGAGTTTAGTACATGCCCAAACCAAAATTGCTCTTCGTCTAAATACAAAGCCCATGAAAAACAACACAACGAATCTTTATTGAAGCCACGTGGCGATTTTTCCTTTTCTTAATTAGTGACGTGGAGGCTTCAAGAGTGAGAGAACTCTACTTTATAGTAATAGATATACTAATAGAATAAAAAGTATATTTTGTTAATTCTAATGATGTTCTTTTATATTTTGATTTTAAAATTATAGTAACAGAGCTTTTGTCTATATATATTATACATGGATTTTGTGTAATATATATATATATTTAAATATTCGCTTACTCTTTTTATTATATATAATTATATTTATTTATATTTTATTTTTATTATTTAAATGTATAATATGTTTTATTTGAATGATTTTTACCATTTAAATTTCTAGGACACTATTTGATATGCTTATGTCTCTCATAATCTGGTTGATCGAAATTATTCCGGTTAATTTTTATAATCCATATGATTTGCACCATTTAAACTATTTTTCTCTAATCAAAAATTCGTTTTATGCACCGAAAAGTGTCTAATTTAAAGTTAGAAACGTAAGCTAAGAGCATCTCCAACCAACCTCAAATCCTTAAATTTTGAGGTTTTTGTCATTCCAACCGAACCTCAAATCCTCAAATTTTGAGGTTTTGAATAGTGGCGCCTCAAATTTGAGGTTTCACTGTTCAAAACCTCAAAACTACTATTCATTTTCTTTTTAGTTCTTACAATTATTTTCTTTCACAAATACATCTATTAACTTTATTTAGATAACTTAAATATACCAAAATATAATAAGATATAATAAATAATACATAAAGTTAAAAGTAAATTTACACAAATATAAACATACATTAAAAATAACTCATAAAAATAAAAATAAAATAAACAAACTTAACATAAATTAAAGCAAATTATAGAAACATTTAAGTATTGCATATCTTACAAGTGGTATATTATATGTAACTTTCTAAAAAAATTCTGAGTGTATGTTATTTTATTATATATATAATTTATATTATTTTATCATATAATATTTTAATATTATGTGTTTTATAATACATTAATTGTATATTTTATATGTATTTGTGAAATATTGTCATTATTCATAGTTTTTCTTAATATCAAGGACTATAATGCAAATAATATAAACTTTTAAGGATTTTTTGAAGTTTTATGGTTGGAGCAATTAACCCTTAAATCCTCATTTCGAGGTTTTGCTCCCCTTAAAATGAGGTCTTGGGTTGGAGATGCTCTGAGCAAAAGTAATTTCTCCAAACTAGTAGAGTTTAAAAAGTGCATGTGACGTGAAGCTGTGATTGATGAAACTGTACTGTTGGATATGTAGTTAAATTACTGAGATGATTTAAATCCGTATCTAATAAGTGGTTGCTTTCTTTTTAAAACCAATAAATTTCTGGACCATAGTTGTGAAATATCAAAAGAAAGGGGCTGTGTACGCAATATAGAGAGTTGTAATGTAAATGGCCGACTTGCATAGAGGTGAGATATAAAAAAGGAGGGAAAAACTCTGGTTGGTTAGGATTGAGATTCTGGATGACCTTAATACTAGGCGTGTGGGTCCACTCAGAGGAAAAGCGGCCGCCGCAGTTAATCTTGTTTCACACGTGTCTTCCATAATAAAAATGAATTATTCCCACTCTAATGCTACATATTTTAAGAATATGATGCATTCATATTTAAAAATTGACGAGTTTTTTTTTTTAATTATGATGTGATCCGTATCTGTAACTAACCTTTTATCTTTATCAATTCCAATATAAATCTATTTTTCGGTTAATACAACAGGCCATTAGCCCGGCTGAAATTGCCTTCAAATTCAATCTAAGGAGTCATTCACGTAAAAAGTATAGATAGGTGATAAACAAAATAAAATAACAATGAGAAAAGGAAGACAGTAATGAGTGAACATCAAATTTTAATCGGACGGTGGAGATGCACGTGATTAAGTCTTTTGTATACTATCTGAAAACGTCGGACTTACAAATACATATAAAATTGTTTGTACAATACTAGTATTCTTTTTTTTTTTTGTCAACTACTAGTAGTCCTATGTATCAAAAGTAATAGTTGTAATTCAGGAACTAAGCTGTAAATAGCCTTTTTATAAGAAACAAAACTAAGCTGTAAATATTTTCTTCTTCTCGTTATTATTATTAATTTTGTAGTTCAGGAACTAAAGCCTTTGTATTTTTTTTTAAAAAAAATTATATAAAGAAAAATATGAGAAATGTGGGCGCCACCGTCACTGATTCGGTCTCTTTTGAAAAGGATTACTCGCGCTGCTTAGCCGTCGGTGCCGCCTCCCTCTTTTTATTTTCTTGTTAATTAATATTGTCAAATATTGAGATGCATCCACGTGGTTAAGAGAGGCAATCTAACCGTTGGATCTATGCGACTCACGAAGGGATAATATATGTCCCTTTTTCTGATTGCGTAGTTGGAGACAAGAATCCAATCAAAGCTCTCTTCTCTGCCTCTAATTATGAAGCCAGTTTCTCTCTCACCCTCCTATACGTCGTCGTTCTGCATCTACTCCTCTTTCGTTCAGATCATTGCAGTTAATTTTACACCAACCCTTTGACCAAAAAGTTTTTTTACACCAACCCATCATTTTTTCTTGACTCATCGGTCATCCCAGTATCATTACTCTCAGAAGAATAACATCATGTCTCTAGATCACAATTTAAAAGAAAAAAATCATAGTGAACCGCAAATATGCAAAAATAAATATTAAAGATTTCACAATTAGAGCACCATATTCGCTAAAACTATTTTGGGTTTCTTAAATTTTTTTTATCTAACTTTTTTTAAAAATCAATCACAAACCAGTACATATAAACGGGGTCTGCAAATAGTACAAAAAACGTGCTAAAAACGACTCTTATCTTGTAATTTTTGCATACGGTTTTAATAAAATTTGCAAAATCCACCCCTTAAGAACCTTATTAATATAGGCGATAATGGTGTTTTTGGTTTCCAATTCAATGGTCTTATAGTATTTCAAAAGAATTGTTTATGATTTCTGTAAAATAATAAGATAACTAGATTTTGACTCGCGCTTGAAAGCGTGGAAAATTTTTATAACTAAAATTTATATAATTGGGTTATGTCTTAATTTAAAGAATGTTTTGGTATAAAATTAGTTTACCAAAATTTGTGGTGACGATTTTTTTCATTAGTTTTTAGTTTCAGTTTTTATTTTTAGATTTTGGTTTTTAGTTTTTAAGTTTCTATTTTTTATTTTCAGCTTTTGTTTGGGTTTTTAATTTTTAGATCCGCTGAGTTAGTTTGAACTGATATTACCAACAAACAAATTTCAAATAAACGAACATCTAATTTAAAACAAGAAAGATGACAAAAAAAATTTTAAAATTTTTTGCAATAGTTTATTTTGTAAATAAACAAAAGCAAAAACTATAACAATATGTTATCCAGAACAATGCGTTTTCAGCTTTTGGTTTTGGGTTTTAGTTTTTAGAATTGTTTTTGGTTTTGTTTTACATTTATTTTTTTAAATCAGTAAATTATTTAAGAAAAATAAAAAAGTAAATTATTTAAAATTTACCATTGAAATTTATCAAAAAAACTGATTGTTATTTAAAATAAAAAAATACAATAACATGTTTTAAAGTACATGATTTAAATAAATGATTAATAATAGACAATTTTGTTTTGTTAAAAATATTAAATACATTTGGGCCTGAAACTAATAATTGATTTTTTGATCTATTAAGATAGAAATTTTATTCAATGTTTTTTGGAGTTTTTCTGTTAAGCCTAAAAATAAAACCATATAATATGTCCTAAAAACAAAAGTAAGCCCAAAACTATATCCCATAAATAACCATCGGTTTAATTTAAGTAATGCGGATCAATTATATATGGCTTGTTGTAACACTCTAGAAAGAGTCCAAATTTAAATGACAATTTGTATTAATAGATAAAAAGAAAGACTCTATTTTAATAGAGTAGATTTCCATTGGTTTCATATAATTATTAAAATTCCATTTTTTTAAGGAATTGTTAAGATGCTAAATGGTATATTACGATTTTCACATTAATATAATTAGTAGATTTCCATATTCCATATTTTGATAATATATATTCTTTTAGAACATTCTATATTTGTAGGAGAAAATATGTGTTTCTGGTAGACACATAGATATATGCCGTATTTTGAAGATAGTTTATATTAAGGTCGCCATGTTACATTAATTGTGTTGGTTTAATTTAAGTAATGCGGTTCAATCAATTATAAGATTTATATTATTTATAACACTCTAGAAATGGTCCAAATTTAAATGACAACTTGTATCAGTAGATAAAAAGAATGTCTCTATTTTAATAGATTAGATAGTATCAGTGATTAATTTTCACATGGCAGTTTTTTTTAACAAGATATATAGGGTTCTCAGATAAACAAAAGATAAGGCAGAGTACTGAGTTATTTCTAAAAAGAATTTATTAGTTGCTTAGAGATCTTTGTTTTTGAATGGGAAAATAGAATTATGCTAATCTTACACTCCTCTGGCAGTAAACTTCTGGCAAAATCTAGCAGATTAGAAATCAAATCTAGGACAGGTTCTGTCAGAACATAATAAGGGTGTGAATGTTCATCATTCAAAACTCAAATTTGGAAGTTCGCAAAAAGAGTAGTATGCCCATAACTCTGTACATGGACCCTACATAGTGACGTAAGAGAGTAAAGTTTTCAAATATACGCTGCAGGAGAATGGGCCCAACAACAGCCGACTGCGTGCCTGCTTAAAGCTTCCACCATAGTAAAAATACTCAACTCTCTTTTTAATAATAACTAGATTTTGACCCGCTCAACCGAGCGGGTGTTTAATTTCGTTTATAAATATGTATATATATATATATTTATTTACATCATTATTGGTATATATTATTATTCATATGTTTAATGTTTATAAAAGATTCTAAAAGATTTTGTTAGAATTCTTTTTAAAATATTTATTTTATTTCAAATAGAAGAAAGATATCAAAAGATATTGTAACTAAGTCAAATAAAATGTTATTAAGATATATATGAAATATTATTTTCTAGGAATGGTCTATTTTTAAAAATATAACACATGAAGAGAAGTTGTGACTTCTCTTTTAATATAATAGATCTGACTTTTAATTTCGTTTTCTTATTTCCCAACAACCATCTATATTGCATTTTTCATTAAACCACTGTCAAAAGAAACCTACGTTATTGTATTCCTTCAAAATTATTTGATTCAACAACACAAAGAAAAGGCCAACGAAAGATGCCGGCTGACTGATTACATAGTACTTAGTAGTTACAACTTCCAAGCAGTGATACTTATATGATATATCTAAGTATCTTAGAAATTTGATGAACATTATGAAGATTACCAAATTAATAAACTGAAAATTTGGAAAAACAAATACAGTAACAAAAAAGAAAAGCTACAAAGAAACAACATGGTGAAAACCAGGTCGCAAAAAAGCACACAACAAAAGTTCAGATCTCCGGTTATGTACATAACGATATATGTCAGCTAAAATTATATTTTTTCTCCCTCAATTTATATATTTTTTTCTTCTAAAAACCGATAATAATTATTTTAGAGTGAGGAGAAAAAAACTACGTGAAATTATTCTCTCGGCTGCAAAGCAAAAAAAAAACGCACGCGCGTCGCAAATGAAACGACATCGCCTAAAAGCTCAAGCCTGTTCCGCCGGAGGGAGCAAGTTAAGATCTAGATTTAACGGCTGAGATCTCTTCTCCAGCACCCCTTCGAAATCAACGACCGATGACGAATCAGAGTCGCTCTGGGCCCCACAAGCCATCTTCCTAGATACATGCATCACCGGCGACCTAAACGCCGAAGACACCGGAAGCTGACCACGACCTCCGTTACCGACGCCCATAAGGTCCAAAAAGTATACCGGACGCGCCACCGGGATCTGGTGACACGCGCCGCCGCCACCGCCGAGACTAAGCTGAAGTTGCGGTGGAACAATCCCAGCAGCTGCCGGAGGTGAAGCGTAGTCGACGGTGCTGCTCTGGCTAGGGCTCCGCGCGAAGGCGCCGGCGCCGGCGGAGGTTACCTTCTCATTCAGCTCAAGAAAATTCGGGAAATTAGTCTTTGCTTTGACACCGCGAAAATCACGCGCCGCCTTATCGTATGCACGCGCCGCCTCCTCGGCGGTATCGAAGGTACCGAGCCAGACGCGGGTCTTCTTACCCGGATCTCTGATCTCGGCGGCGTAACGGCCCCAAGGACGCTTCCTCACGCCTCTATAACGAATCTCCTTTGCATTATTGCGGGTCGGGTTAGGAGTAGCCGGGGTGGGTTTCAGACACAACTTGGCCATTACGTAATAAACGGAGAGGATGGTGTGAGATAATTGAAGATGGAAGGAGGAGGAAGGTGTGTATTGTTTATATATAGATGAAGAGAGAGTAAAAGCGACGCTCCTTTTGGGGCGCTTTGTTTGTGAACAGTCAAAGCCTGTAATGTTTTTTTAGCGGCTTCTCTTTACAGACAACAGCGGTTTTCTTGGTTTTTCTTTTTTAACCTCCACTTACCCTATGCCACGTGTGTGTATGTGTGTCTGTTTCCTCCTTCAAGGACTATTGTCTTTCTTTTATCAACCCTTCGTTTTTGTTTTTAGTTTTTTTTTTCACCACCAAGCGTTTTTATTTTTTATTTTTTTCATTTTTTTTCTTTTTCGTCAACTTTTTGTTCATATTTTAGGAAATGGTATTCAGCATTTAGATGCATTAATTGAAAATATAAATCTCTTAAGATGACATATTATCACTATATATTTTTAAATTGATGAATATTTAACATTGATGTAACTAAAATATTTATTTTTAATTCAAAACTTTTATGTAACTATTTTGAATATAAAACAGAATTTACTTTGGCATATATGAACATATGAAGTATTAAAACGTAATGCAAATTAATAATTGTAAATCCTTTTAGTTGTTTTATGATTTAAAATATAAGAGTAACACTCATACTCAGAGAATCATTTTTACATTAAAATCTAAACCTATCTGATCTGATGTAATCAAAATGATACAAGGGTGCTACAATATACTTAATGGAGATGGATGCAGTTAGTTGCATGCCCACACAATAAATTCCCATATACTCAGATTTTCTTTTTCAAAATCATAGATTTTTTTTTGAAATTTTCTTTTTTAGTAGAATTAAGTTTGTGTGTTTAATATTTCGTGAACACGAAATTAACATTTATTTCGGCAAAACGAAAAAATTAACATTGTTGATACATAATATGCAAATAAAAATAATAGTATGCATAACTAATAGATGATAATATGGGGATTTTTTTTTTTTTTTTTTTTGACATAGATGATAATATGGGGATTTACTTCATGAAAATAGAACTTCTCGAAAATAATAAATCGTTATATCATATATATATATATATATATATATATATAAAAGTAGAATACTCTTTGTAACCTCAATTGTTCCTTAAAACTAACTTTAAAAAACTTTACTGTTGCATCGTCTTTGAAGTTTTAGTTATCTATGTAGCTTAGAAATACTATCAAAGTTCAGTCAAAATATAGCATTTATAAACATGCACAAATTTAAAATCTTGGAATAAATTAGCAACAGTGCCTGAAAAACAGAGGAAAATAGTCTATATTTTATACTTCCTCTGTTTTATTAGGTTACATATTATAGGAAAAAAAAGTTTTTAAAAACTCTGTTTTTATATTTGCAATATATGTTTTATCAAATAATACTTATAATTGCAATTTTTAAAAATTTAAATACATTTATTAAATTTTATTGGTTTAAAATTAGGAAATATATAATTTAGAAAATTTTGTTTCTAAATTTTTATCACAGAAATAGACCTCAAAAACTAAAATAACTAAAATAAGATTGGATATTTTGATTTTTTTTAAAAAAAAATTGAAATTCTATTCCCAAAACCTCAATTTTCAACTCTAAACAAAAAAATCTACAATTAGTTAATTTAAAGGGTATAACTCTAAACAAAAAAAAAATATACGATTAGTTAATCCAAAGATTATAAGTGTATATTCACTTATTTTTGATAAAATATTTTAATCTATTTTGGTAATTTTTATTTTTAAAATTTGTATTTATGTTAAAAAAATATTTTAGGTCTATCCTAAAAAAATTCTCTACAGATACAGTTGAATTAATAAACATGTATTTTGATTGGTTATATTATATTTAATAAATACAAGGTTACATAGAAATGTAAGAACAACTTATATTTATAAAAAACTTTTAATAAAATTATTTAATATTATGAAATATAAGACATTTGAACACATGGCAACAACTCGACGACGCGCGGCTAATAATCTGCGTTAGCGTTATCATGTAAGCACGTGAATCTCACTGCTAAACGGAAGCTTATGGCGATCGCGTGAAGAACGTTCTGTGTGACTTCTTCGACTCAGCTCCAATTCAAAGTTGAGTTTGACTGTTTTTTTCTTTATTTTTCCTAAAAATATATAGCCGACCCTCTGGCAAAAAAATGTTTTTAAGAAACCAATAAAGTCCACCAGAGCACTAGGGAAATAAAATAATTAATAAAAGCTGATTTGTTTTTTTAAGATCTATAATGCCACGTGGTCAACACGAACGCGTGGAGAATGATCCAGAAAGGAGACAAAAGGAGAGAGAGAATGGTGTATGCGTCGGCTAACCGAGATTCTAACGGCGGTGGGCCCGCCGTTTGTTTTGTTTCTCTTGTTTCCTAAAAGATGGTAATAACATTGACGGCAGGGAGACGTGTGACTAAGATTAAAGATTATTCACTTAATTAAATGATTATTCGATTGTTAATTGCATTCATTGTTCTTTATTTAACGACAACTACACATGTCTCCAGACCATGGATAATGGATTGGGTTTTCTCGGGGCACATAATCTGCTGGATCATCCTTAAGTTAACATAAGTTCTAAGCTATTTATTTTAATATTTTATTGTACTTCAAATATTTGATTTAATTAAATATTTTTTAAATAAAAAAAATTATTAATGTGCATATTAGGGTTTTATGAATACCTAAGAATATAAATCCATGTTTCACAGATTACATGAAGATTTCGGACTGTTGGGACCTATTGAATTTCAGATTGTTAGAACTTAGGGGTAGACCTTTTAATAATTATATAAAAATAATTTAATCATATTTTTGCAATTTTGTATTGTATAAAACATTATTAAATTTAGATGTAAAATATATAAGATAAAACTCATTTAAAACATATGTATATTGTGTATCCCTTCTTAAAAAAAATTCTCAATACTTTTTTTCTTTGAAAAAATTGGACTCCTTATTTTATAGGCTTGGGGAATGGGTCTGGAGCGGTCGCACTGTTCACCCTTGTAGTTAAGCCGACCATGCCTAGTGGACATGACTTCAAACCTGGAAGATTAACCGATTTTCACGATTGGATAGAGATCAAAGTGTTCCAGAGATTATATGAGGATTTCGAGGATGTGATATTGTCTTATATTCTTTGGAATAGGAATAGTCGAGCGGAAACATTAGCAAAAGAAATAAGGACCCGATGCTATGTTTTTTTCCATATAGATCACACTTGATCAGACAGAAGTTCTCCTCAGAAAATCGACTCGGCTGATGATCACTTGATCTAGTTTAGATGGACGGCTAACTAAAAAAATCAAGTAAATCTGTACATATAAATTAAAACCACCTAATTTTTGTCTTTCTTAAACAAAATTATCAACAATCATGTATCTTAAAAAAATTTAACCAATAATAAATTTAATAACATAATATAAATAGCTATATGACATCTATACTATTATTTTTAAAATGATTTTTCGTTATGGAGCACTCATGCTAAAAGTTATAGCGGTTAATATCGATATTATCCTTAATGAACCTTTATATCTAATTTATTAAATAATTAAAATTAAAAATGTTTTTTTGGTTAATAATATTAGCTTTATATGTTATATTGGAAAATTATAATTTAATAAATAAAATTATCAAAAGTATATATTCGAAAACAGTTTTAAACATTAAGAAAATATATTATTATTTGCGACGATTTTTCGTGACAAAACTCACCTTAAAATTTAGAATGGTTAATAGCAATATTATCCTCAATAACTTTTTATATATAATTTATTTAATAATTTAAATTAAAAACGAATTTCAGTTAATAATATTAGTTTATATGTTATATTGGATAATTATAAACAATAAATAAAGTTTGGGTTGACTGTCTATTCCCCTCTGTATAACTTAAACCCTACTTATTCCCACCTAAACTACTAATCTCTTTATTAAAACCCCTGGACATATAAATTGCTTCATATTAACCCTTAATCATATAAGCTCTGCACAATTAAACCTCTGTAATCGAAAAAGTTCAAATCAATATTTAAGCTCTAAAACGCGATTATATAGTTAATCGCGTTTTGTGATCCGACCCGACTTCTTAAAACGAAATTGATTTGGACAGAGAGAAGAAACGAAGATGGAGATGACAGAATCTAATAGAGAGAAAATAAAAAGAGAGGTGGAGAGGAGAGAGTTGAGAGAGAGAGAAAAACATAGATGGACACTAGAGTCTGAGAAAGAGAGAAGAAACAAGACGAAAGAGACTGAGAGAGAGAAGAATCAGAGACGGGAGAAGCTGAGAGAGCGAGAGGAAACAGAGATGGAGACGAGAGAGTTTGAGAGAGAGAAGAAAGGGAAGAGCTTCAACTTCGAGACAGAGAGCTTACCTGGAGAAGCATGGACACGTTGCTTTGATTTCTGGTACAAGTGAGCTTCAAGCTCGAGATGGTATTACAGAGGAGTCTGACCTATATTTTCTTGCTATGCTAGCTTAAGAGTATTTGGTTTATGAGATAGTAAGGAGATGTAATTTGTTTTCTTTGTGTGTTGATGGTTGATTTATAATGACAAAGATGAGGCAAACGAAATTGATTCTGAGACACGGTTTGAAATAGAGAGGAAAGGTGATGAAGCAGATTATGAAAGTGAGTTTGAGATAGAGAGGAAAGAGGATGGAGCAGTTTATGCAAGACTTGTTCTATTTTATGTAAGACATGCTTAAGTTATGTGACACATGTTCAGGTAGACGAGAGACATGTTTAGGTTCAACGAGAAATACATTTACCAAACACATTACAGACAGATATTTATTGCATAAGAGATTCAATACATATAACCAAACTACAAAAAAAAAAAGAACATGTTTCTGCAACTCATAGTGCTCTTAATTCTCATGGTTCTTCATCTTACCATATCTCTTTTCATAAAACGATATCATATCATAGGTTTCAATCATCTCTTCTTCCATTTTCTCGGGCCTTGTTATCTGAAACTCTAGACACTCAATCATACTCTCTCTGGTCTTGTTTCTCTCTCTCTCTCTCATCTTGTTTATGTCGCTCTGTTTTTCTCCACTCTCTCTTGTCTCTCTATCTCTGTTTTTCTTCACTATCTCTGATCTCACTTCTCCTCTCTCTCTCTGTTCTTCTTCGTCACTCTCTCTCTATGTCTCTCTGTTCTCGTCACTCTCTCTTTGTTCTTAGTTGTTGTCTCTGTATCTTGACGAAAGAGACAAACAAAACCATAATTTTTATTGAGAATTCGGCCAAAAAAAACACCAACTTTGCACGAATGGCCAAAAGAAACCTGTACTCGAGTCTGGCCAAAAGAAACCTGAACTTTTGTTGACTTTATTAGTTTATTAAGAAACTTACGATTGACTCGCCATTTTAACACACCGTTATCGAACCGTTAAGACGGTGTTAACTCAGACGTTAATTGCTGCTGTTAGGATGAAACGACGTCGTTTTCAATTGAGATGAAACGACGTCGTTTTAAGCTATTTGAAAATAAAAGACGTAGACCCTGGATTCGAACCCGGGATGATTGGATTTAGTGGCAAGGTAGTTTACCACTAGGCTAGTGGCACATTCAATGTATCTACTAACACATTTACTTATATTTGGTACTGATTGAATATTAAAAAAATTCTATAAAAACTTTAAAAATCTTTAAAATTTCAAAACAAATTAAAAAGAAAGAATTTTTTTATAAAATTAATTTTGAAATTAAAATTAAAATAAAATTTTATTTTTCTTTAAAAAATCAGACGGGAACTTATAAAATTTTATTTTTCTTTTAATGTATCTATTAACACATTTACTTATATTTGGTACTGATTGAATATAAAAAAAATCTATAAACCTTTAAAAAATCTTTAAAATTTCAAAAAAGTGAAAAAATAAATTTTTTTTTTATAAAATTAATTTTAAAATTAAAAGAAAATTTATTTTTTCTTTAAACTAAAATTTTGGAATATTTTTGATTTTTTTAAAGAAAATAAAAATTTATTTTAATTTTAGTTTCAAAATTAGTTTTATAAAAAACTCTTTATTTTTCATTTTTTTGAAATTTTAAAGATTTTTTAAAGTTTTTATAGAATTTTTTTTATATTCAATCAGTACCAAATATAAGTAAATGTGTTAGTAGATACATTGAAAGAAAAAAAAATTATTTTAATTTTAATTTCAAAATTAATTTTATAAAAAAAAATCTTGATTTTTTTCATTTTTTGACATTTTAAAGATTTTTAAAGTTTTTATAGAATTTTTTTTATATTCAATAAGTACCAAATATAAGTAAATGTGTTAGTAGATACATTGAATGTGCCACTAGCCTAGTGGTATACTACCTTGCCACTTGATCCAATCATCCTGGATTCGAATCCGTGGGTTTACGTTTTTTAATTTTCAAATAGCTTAAAACGACGTCGTTTCATCCTAACAGCAACAATTAACAACGTTAACTTTTTCTGTTAAATTGGTTGACGGCGTGCTAAATTGGCAAGTCAACGAAAACATTGTTAATTAATTCGAAAGTCAATGAAAAGTTTATGTTTTTTTTGGTCAGGCCAAAAGTTCAGGTTTCTTTTGGCAATTCCTGCAAAGTTCGTGTTTTTTTTGGCCGAATTCTCAATTTTTATTTACACCCAAATCTATTCATGGGTTGGATGTTGATGGGTCGGGTCGGACTGTAATTTGTTTAATGGGCAATCGCTAATTTCTAAACGCAATTATCCAGTTTTTAATTTTGATTTTGAAACTAGATTAGAAAGGGAGATGAGGGCAGAACTAAATAGATTAAAAGGAAATGAAAAGATAATTCATATCTATGGGTGGTTTTCTCAAAAGGTAGATAGTATGGATGGGAATAAATAGGGTTATGATATTTAGAGGTGAGAATATGCTGGCGTCATAAAGTTTTCATAAATATTATATATTCTTTTTTTAAAAGATAATTCTTACATATACTTAGTTGTTATCTGAAAACATTTTTAAACATTAAAAACTAAGAAATAAGATGTATGAACAATTTTTTTTTTTTGTAAATATTAATAATGTTATTTGCAAATAATTTCACATTTTAGTAGTAAGTGTAATAATATATTGTTGCAATATGATTATGTCTTCATGAGCGAATAAATTACCTAGTAAAATTAATAAATTTTATATAAAAAATGAAAATATCATTTAGCTTAGTATAAAAAATGATCTAAAACGTAAATTATGTTTAAAAAAACTGGGGAAGTATAAGTACCTAATTGCTTCCAAAAATTCGTAAGTTTGAGAGTGTGTGAAAATGAGAGCGAAATACAAAACTGAAATCTTGTCTCAGCTACACAATGCTCTATGCCCGCGCCGGATCTCCTCTTCCACATCATCCTCCACTCCTCTCCGTCTCTTTCCTCCGCAGACACCGATTCATAACAACAAAAACATCACCCTCTCTCAGTTTCGCTTCCTGGGTGTTAACCAATCTCCACACTTTCTACATTCTCTTGCAACTCCCGACAGAAACTCCTTAGGACAGGACAATCAATCTTCTGTCGATGTTCACAATGTCCTAAAGAACCACCGTGGAAGCTCACCCGAAGAAATCGAGCGGATTCTCGTCAAGTGTGGGATTGTCTTAACCGAAGGATTGATTTTAGAAGTGGTGAACCGGAACCGGTCTGATTGGAAACCAGCTTACACGCTTTCACAATTGATCCGTAAACAGTCTGTTTACCTCTCTAGCTCATCAGTGTACAACGAGATCCTCGACGTTCTTGGGAAAATGCGTCGGTTTCAAGAGTTCCACCAAGTGTTCGACGAAATGCCTAAGAGAGATGCAAAGACTTATGAAGTCTTGTTAAACCGATACGCTGCTGCTCATAAGGTAGATGAAGCTGTGAAGGTGTTCGAGAGGAGGAGAGAGTTTGGGATAGAGGATGATTCGGTTGCGTTTTATGTGCTATTGAAGTGGTTGTGTAGGTATAAGCATGTTGAGTTTGCGGAGACTTTGTTTTGTTCTCGTGGAAGAGAGTTTGTTGGGTGTGATATAAAGGTGATGAATATTATTCTCAACGGGTGGTGTGTTTTGGGGAATGTTCATGAAGCAAAGAGGTTTTGGAAAGATATCATTGCTTCTAAATGTAGGCCTGATGTTGTCAGCTATGGGACGATGATTAATGCGTTGACGAAGAAGGGGAAAGTTGGAAAGGCTATGGAGCTTTATAGAGCAATGTGGGAAACGGGGAGAGACCCGGATGTTAAGATCTGTAATAACGTTATTGATGCATTGTGTTTCAAGAAGAGGATCCCTGAGGCTTTTGGAGTGTTCAAGAAGATGAGTGAGAAAGGTTGTTCTCCCAATGTTGCGACTTATAACTCGCTTTTGAAGCATCTCTGCAAGTTAAGGAGAACAGAGAAAGTTTGGGAGCTAGTGGAGGAGATGGAAGAGAAAGGAGGTAGTTGTTCGCCTAACGATGTGACGTTCGGTTATTTGCTAAAGTATTCGCAGAAGCCTGAAGATGTTGAGGTGGTTCTGGGGAGGGTGAGGAAGAACATGTGTGAGATGACAAGTGACTTGTACAATTTGGTGTTTAGGTTGTATGTGCAATGGGGAGATGAAGAGAAGGCAAGGGAGGTATGGAATGAGATGGAGAGAAGTGGGTTAGGACCAGATCAAAGAACGTATACTGTTATGGTTCATGGTCTGCACACAAAGGGAAAGATAAGAGAAGCATTGAGTTATTATCGAGATATGATGTCAAGAGGAATGGTGCCAGAGCCAAGAACTGAGATCTTACTAAACCAGGTCAAGGCCAAGCCAAAAGATGAAGAAGACAACAAGCTTAGACTCAACAGTACAGAAGAAGAAACAGAAGTCGAAATGAATTATACATGAAGAAACAGATTTGATTTTAAAAGCAAATTTTCACATCTTGTTCCATATGATCTCTTATAACAAAAACAAATTTCCATTCTCTGTCCATATTCTTACGCAGCCATGGTCACAGCTTCTGTTACTGCTGCTACTGAGTCTGGTACGTACCAACCGTGGTGGATCAAAACAGCCTTTTTCCTCCTAGCCAAACGAGACTTCCTTCGGGCACCAGTGTTCTTGTGTAGCGCTCTAACCTTCACTGCTTTGTCTATAGCAGAATAAGCCTCTCCGATGAGTTTCTCCACGGTGACTATCTCGTCAGCTTGCGCGTCTGGTTTCTTCTTGAGCCCATCGAGTGCTTCCAAGACCTGTTTAGTATATATCGCAACTGGAATTTAGTCTCGTCATATATACTGAAAACCAGATACTTGCAAATGTTAAAGAGGATAATAGGATGTTCTATAAATTATCAAGATTTTTAAACAATCCCTCAAAGTTGTAACAAAACTATCTAAACAACAGCTACGCTCACAGTGATGACTAATCCAACCTAAAAGCCCACCTCATACTATCTCTATATCCCAATATGAAACAAACTAGTCAGTGACTGACTTGGATTCTAGTGTTCAGTGTTGTCCTACAAGAAGTCCCAAGGAGAAACATTCCCTAATCACCTAACTAGTCACTAAAACTTGCAGAGGAACAGCATTACAGAACCTTCTTCATACGAGTACGGGCTTCAGATTTTTTAGACTTGTTGTAAACGCGCCTCTTCTCGGCTTGGCGAGCCCTCTTTGCAGCTGAATCAGCTTTCTTCGTCGGAGCAGCCTCACAAACAATCAATTGCCTCGATGGATTCTTCTGTACCCATAGATTCCCTGCAAAGACCCCCCAAATTTTTATTGAAAACATAAAAGAGGACGAACCAAATGCCAAATGTCAGGAAAATTAATGCACAAGGGGTTTACCAGAGGAGAATGCGACACACTGAGAAACGCTCTGAGAGAAGCTTAGGGAGGAGCAGACAGCACCACGGCGAGTGGACAAGGAAGAAGTTGATGACGAAGAAGCTCCCTTAAGAGAAAGGACTTTGAACTTGGAATTGAGGCTCGCACAGGAAGAAAGACACTGTACTATTGTCGCCATGGACACTTTTCTCTGCTCTCCTCACACCGTAACTAGTAGTATTGGCTCTCGTCCCAGGCTCTCTTATTCGTCGGACCTGTGTTATCCAGACAAAGATAATGTCCATAACAGTAATTGACCTTTTTAACCCTTGTAGATGGACTAGTCTTCTGTTTATTATCCGATGGGCCACGGCCCATAATTTTCAGTGAAACAGATACGTACCAGCTTGTTGTTGTTATTAACGCTCGACTTGAAACAAAAAATTACGGTTGTTCAAGTTCAAACGATAAAAAGTCAAAACAACATCTACTCGAAGTTCTTGAAACTTGCTGTTTAGACAGAAAAGACGAACTAAAGTTGCTTAACGAACAACGGAGAAGAGGTAAATCTGTTCCAAGTTTTAAAAAACTTTATGTCATTAGAACCCTTCGGCCATCATCACTTCAGGTCGTGCGTCTCTGTACTTCTTTGACATATACGGTCCACTTCGAACAGCTTCTTGCAACTGCCACCACAACCAAAAAATTATTAAGCATGTCAACAACATTCATTGAAAGATTCCATCTTTATATATGCTTTGGGGAAAAGATTCAAACCTTTTCACCAGTTTTTAGACGACGAGGGTCTTCAACAAAGTTACTACACAAGAACGCTTCGTTAATTGATTTGCAGCAGTTATACCTCGCTTCCATTGCTGTGTCAAGATTGTGAGATATGAATGAGTCAGATCAAATAGGTTGAGGAAGAAGCCACTCCAATGGCTAATGTGTGATGATGCGAGAGAAGTTTCACTTAGTTTACCTATCTTTGCAGTTTCAGTGGTTGCATCCGTCACTATGTTTATTATCTCTTCTTTCGATAAGATCTCCATCAGCCCCCATGGCCTAGCCACCAACGCTGCTAATGTTCTATAGCCCTGAGGATTTATATTGTAAACAACATCGGATCAACAAAACGTATAGAGTTTCATTAGGCAACGCGTGACGGTCTTATAATAGTGGAAATTAAAATTAGTGTGTGTGCATTATAAGATTCCAACTAGGAAAACAAAGGGGGAGATATATGAAAATTAGATGATGAGGTCAATGGTTTTACCGCAAGGCGCATCTCTGAGTTTTGTTGAAGTACTGAAAGGAATATACCCTGCGATTTTGTGTGACGAGCCTACAATTAGCTCATGCTATGGATCAAAACATAAACATATGTACTCTGCGCACAGCTGAGGAAGAAGAGGCGACAGAGAAAATAAACTCACGGATGGGGTTAGTTTTGTGCTCTGTGCTGCAACATCGTATATCAAACATCTAAGGTTTTCTTCAGCTTTTTCACCGACTATTCTGCTGCTCTTAGGCCGTGTTTCACCCGCAATGTATGCCAGTGCGTGAAGTGCAGCCTGTATATGCCATTTACGCACAGTCATAAGATTTCATTAATCTCTCATGAAACAAAATTTCAATCATTAGGAGTTAAAATTTAAAATCCTGAGAAAGGAATAATTGAATATTAACATGTCTGCCAAAGAGCATATAATCGGCAGAGTCTTTCAACTGATGAGAAGAAAAAACACACTAACCAACTGTTTTCCTTGCGCATTGCGATCAAACGCAGAAGCAACAACGTGTCTTGCAGCTGGAAGTGTAGTCGAAAGGACTAGATTCGCTCCTTTCGTTGCTAAAGAGTATTGTAAAAATATACACATAAGTCGCACGAAATTATTACTGCAAGGGAAACAAGAGACCTTGTAGGTCGCTCTTATAATTCACAACTCTAAATGTATGACCTAGCTAGGTAAGCTCTTTTAGCAGAAAGCTGGAACAAACGCAATTTCAAAAAAAAAACTGCGCCACTTACTTGATCCAATCTGACCAAGTGCATCAAGCGCAGCTTCACGTGCATTTGTATCATTCATCTCCGGTGACTCCAGGCTCGCATCAATAGCTGAAATTAACGCCTTCACACCTGGATTCGGGACAAAGGTGAAAGTTGTTCTTAGACAGCTAAAAATGCCTTGTCGTGAAAGCATATAAATAGAAACCAAGTAATCACACTTTTCTGCAAAAATAAAATAAAATCTTACAAGCTTCATCGACTGTATTGTAGATATTGTCCCTCGAGAGGAGTCTGCCACTTATCATCATTGCTCTCAACTTCAGAAAGAGATCCACTGATGTACCACTATGCAAATTTTAAGATCCCGAGATAAAGGGTGAGATGAAGCGACCTTAAAAGGTATCAAATTTTAAGATTTAACAGTGCGCTTATACCTGATGATAGAACAAAACATCTGAATAAGTGAAGTTTGTGGCACGAACTCTGAGCTGTGCTCCACTTCCATTAACTTCGGCGTTACACATGCACAAACATTTAACATAATTCAATATTTTCCCTTGAAATTTGGGGAAGAAACGAAAGAAACGCAATAACAATCTTGGAGATAAGAGGCCAACCTCATAGTAGAGTTCCAGAACATTTAAGATCACAAGTGTGTCCTTTGTACCCTTCATTTCTGCCTCGAGTAAATCAAGAATTCCTGAGTTCTTAACTGCTGACGCTACTTGTGGAGAAATCGAAAAGAGCTTCACTATCAAAGACAAAACCCGGACACGTGCCTGAAAAACAGTTATAAAATTGTAAGAAGACGACAGGAAATGGAGTTTCATGGTAAAAAAAATTAATAAAGCGGGGCATTACCAGAGACGAACTCCTAGCAGCAAGATTACCAAGGTGTGTAGCATCGTTGGTATCAGAAGGAAAAATAACCGACTGTGAAAATAGAGGGTTGAGTTGAAGGAATAGATAGTGTAATAGCCACTGAACCAAAATGAAAACGTTTAAACACAAACCATTGCATCTGGAAAGCGTGCTAGGCTCTTAATAGTCTCACTTGCAGCATGTGCCACTTCATCATCGCTACAAAACCAAAGAACATCAATGGTGAAATTTGAGGAAAAGCAACTATTTGAAAATACATACCAAAGCCATATCTTAATCCTGCAAGAACAATCTAGACAGTAATCACTACGCTTCAAAAACTACTTTGAACATGTTCTTTACGGTTGGGTTGGTTCTTAGGTCGCTTGACTAGAGTAATCTCATAGAAAATGAGACAACTTTAAACTATTTTCTTACCTGTTTATGATATACTCAAGCAGAAGAGGGTATATGCCATTGCTGACAATAAGCTGAACAGGGGAAACATCGTTAGCATCTCGATTCTCCAAGAGGCAGGTGACCTTCAAAAAAAAAAAAAACAACACTCCAGACATTAGCAAAACCTAAACATCAAGAAAGCATAAACAGACACTTTCAGAGACTTACAGTCTTGCAAGCCAGAGATTTAACTACTGCAGAATTTGCCTTGAGGCCAGCCTGTAGAACAGGCTTAACAAAACACCAGAAAAAAAAAAGTAAATCAATCTCTGAATATACAAAAATAACAGTCACTCTCCATGAACAAGAATTCCACAAATAGAAGTATGTGAGTTTGTTACCATGTAGTGAGGAATGAGTGAGGCTCCATACTTAGTCTTGAAAACTCTTTCCAAGCAAGTCACCAGCGTCGTTTCAAACCCTGGGATATCCGTTTCCGTTTGCAAAGCACTGCACAATGAAAAGATTAAAGAAACTAACTAAAAGTCTAAAACCCTAAACCCCAAAACCAAAGGATCAGATTCAAACGGTAACAGAAACAATCAAATCAAAAAGCAATGAGAATCGAAGGAAGAGAATCACTTGAAGATAACGGGGAGAGGGAAGCGATCGAGGAACTCCTTAACCGAGGTTTCTCCCTGAGGACCTGAAATCGAAACGGTGATTTAGGATTAGAGAATAATCAATCGAACAATACGTAGAAGAGATGAAGGTGCGGTGGATTTATAGTTTACCGGGATAGTGTGCGAACTCGAAAGCAGCATCGAACAACTGGTTCACGTCTTCCATGGCCATTTCTTTTATTTTTCTTTGTTTGCACGAAAACTTGCGAGGAGAATGAGAGACAAAAAGGACCTCTTGATCAGTGACGACGACTTCAGTCAAACGCCGCGTGGCAATCGGCAACAAACCATTTTAATAAGGCCCAAGCCTTTTAAAAGCCCAATTCAAGTTTCGGGAACCCAAGGCTTCGTAGATCATACTTACGAAATTAAAAAGAGTTAATATCATTTTTATTATTTTATCTATAGATGAATTGGTAAGTTTTATCATGCTTTGATGATATAAAATGTTCTTACCTAATATAACTTTCTAAAATTATCGTAGATTTTAATTTATTATTACCACCAATATCCATATAAATGTATTATATGTAATTGTGTAGTTTTATTTGAAAAATTAATATCAGTTAACTACTCTTGGTGTTAGGAAAGTCAAATTCGACCAGTCCGATTCATCTGATCAGCAAAAAAAAAAAATTTATCCGTATCCAACCCATTTAATTTTGCAGATAATTATTAATAATAAAAATAATTATTTTTTTCTAAAAATAATATTAAATAGTATTATTTTAATTAAATTAATTATTTTTGAAAAAAAAATAATTATTTTAACGAATTTTAGTTTATTTTTGAAAAAAAATGAATTTTTTTTTTCTATTTTTACAGATTACGGGATACCCACAATTGAAATTAGAACAATCCGCATCTATCTTGCGTAAAATATCTTTGACCTACATCCGCATACGTAACTTAGTTTTTTTTCAAATTGATATGTTCTGTGGCGGGTCGAATACGGCAAAACCAACGAACTAATAATTAAAAGATGAATTTGACCCATTAATAAAACTCATTAATATATAATTTTAAAATCTAGAATAAAAAACCTAAATTAAAAAATTAAATTTCTTCACAATATTAAAGAAGTTTTTTAAAAACATAAAAATCTCATTAAAGAGAGTGATGATATAAACATAAAAATCTCATTAAAGAGAGTGATGATATACCAGAATCATATTCAGCTTTTGAAAGACAAATTTATCAGGTAATCTAGAAAATCAGGTTGCTCAAAAAAAAATCAGGTAATCTAGAATTTTAATTTTTTACGACATTCAGCATAGTGAAAATATGAAATTATTAGCAAGCAAAATAAAATAGCATATATTAGTTCAACATAGAAAATCATGCATACAATACAGACATTACAATCACGAACATAAAAAAAATGCGATAGAGAAATGGTTCGAGACTAATACAATTGCCATACATTCATTTAAAGCGAAAGTTTTGTTTTCCTTGAGAAACGAATTCATACAAGCTTTACGACCGCATAATGACCATCCATTAGAGAGCAAACGGCCAGCTACTCACGGCGGCGCCACCGTACAGTGCGTAGGACTGAGGAGGAGGATGAAGAACCGTCGGAGGCAGAGAAGGTAGATTCGGTAAGAACGCTGCGTCGATGTTGAACTGTCCAGAAGATCCCAGTCCCATCAACTGACCAAACGCCACGTCATCTTCGATGCAGCGAGGCTGACGTGGCAGAGACGGTGGTGGAGCGGGAAGATACGTAGTAGGAAAGCTCGCATCAACATGAGATGCAGAGGAGGTATTGGAGAAACAGGACACGTGCTCAGTCGCAAAGGCATCAATGACCGGAGCAATTACAGATACGGAGGAAGCTGAGCAACTGACACCGGAGGAGAACTCTCCGGCGAAGGAAACTGAAGGAGAAGAGATCAACTTCGTCTCTCTACTGACAAAGCTGCTTTTCAGACAAACTTTGGAGAGAACCCATTCATCCTGTGTAAAAGTAATATTTTTGAGATAAGAGTGAACGTAGAGAAAAGGGTTTAAAGATTTACCTTAGCGGAGGAAGTAATGTAATGGTAAGAGAACTTTCCGTCAAGACGATACTCATGCATGACCCAACAGCTTTTTTCACCTTTAGGAGCTCTGCCTTTGTAAAAGACAAGAGTTTTCTTCATCCCGAGAAGTGAGTTTGTCTTTGAGCTTTTGATCTCTCTGTCTTTACCAGTTGCTTTCCAGTAACCAGCTTCTGTTGCTCTGTTTGTTCTCAGTCCCGTTGGGTACTTCCTATCTCTTAGTGTGAAGAAGTACCACTCCTTTTCACCCATTTTGGCCTTCTCTGCTCATAAAGGTTTTGCAAAGAGGACAATTTCAAACTTTATGAGAAACAAAAAAGTTCCAACTAATAAGACTCTGTTTTAAAACAAAGACACCAACGTTCCAATAACGACTCTTGTCTATATATCTATGCCAGTTTCTAATATGAGAAAGGAAGCAATGACTATAAACTCTAAAGGTGTGTAAAAACTGAAACTTATAACCTATAACGATGATTTAAGACATGATTCCATAGATAGGGATGTGGTTAATCAGGTGCTGTTTCTTTTCTAATAGAACAAGTGTAAAACATAAACAAAAAAAAACAAAAAAAATTTGATAGTGGTGGGGCTTACCAGGAAGCTCCCAAGGCTCAGATTTGTTGAGATCAACTTGAGAAATGGCGACACAGGAGAAATTGGAGTCAAGGACCTTCTTGAGGAGGTAGTAAGTGATGAGCTCTTCATCAGTTGGATGAAACCTAAACCCAGGGGGCAGTATGGTTTCATCTTCGAATTTTGATGTCTCCCAATCACTAAACACATCAATATCCATTATGGGCAACACACAAGAGGAGGAAGCTCTAGAGCTAACAAAAAACCCTAGATATATATTCCAATGTTTTAAAGACCTAGGAGAAGTTGAAGAAAAAGAGTACTTTTGTAATGATCTGTGTTTCTCCTGTTCAACAAGCAACTGATGTGATATTTGACAGTAGCTAGCTACTAGCTAGTGACAGACAGGAGGTGATGTGTACAGTACTCCACCCCAAAACGAATATATATATATATATATATATATATATATATATATATATATGCGTGTATAATATGTTTGAGTGTGTATATGCGCACGTAGTTGTTAAAATTGCTAAATTTTATTATGATAATGATCTAGGAAAATGAGTATATAACTTGAAAGCATGCATTGCGTGCATGGCCGTAAATCTCAGGGGATTCTACGTCAGCCAAAATCTTTTTTCTTTATTCTATTAAAAAGTAAATTTAATTTAACCCTATTAGCCAGCAGATTATTGGATACTACTTGGATTTTAGCTTCACCAAAATATTGGATTCTTTCACTGTATGCACTAATATATCTTGGATACAAGGAAAAAAAACGCAAATTAAAAAAGAAAGAAAGAGGAGCATGGATGCATCAAATCATAAGAAGCAAATCACATCCATACGAAATATGAAACGGACGGAGAGGATATAGACACGTCGTATAAATATTAAAAAGGATGGAAAGTTGGCACAGGCTTTTACATCAAATCATATTCCCATCCTTTCTTTTGCATGCATCTTTCATTTTTTTTCTCCCTTTCTCCTCTGCTATTTTTCACCTCTATGCTTTCCCACCACAAATAACTCTAACAAAAAAGAAATATATTCTTTACACATCTAATGGAGACAAAAGAATATAATCACAAATTGGTCATTTTATCCGCATTTAGCTTCAGGTCGACACGTTAAGTTGATTAGGAGAAGATAATAACCACATGGGGTTGCATTTTTTTTTGTAGATAATACGTTTCTATTATTCAAGAAGAAAATAATTTGAAAGAATAGATCACTGTTAACTGTCAAGTGTCAACAACTGATTTTCTTGAGTGAGAAATGAATTTTTTACAAAGTCATAGACAATGCTAAAGAATCAATAATTGTGGATTGTCGTTTCTACGAGAACAGAGATGTAGTGACGTATGTATCTGTGGTGTATGAGCGAATCATATCTGCCTGAACCCTACGGGCTAGTTTTACGACTCTACGGCAACACCTCCGTCTTTTCTTTTTCTTTTTCGGTGAGGGCAAAAGCGTCATATAGGCAATCCCGAGAATGGATTGGGCCGCAGCCTTCAGGTTTAAGCCCAAAGTTAAAGTTTTCCAGGTGACAAATAGATTGCAAAGTTTTCATATCCTCAGAGACAGCATGTCATTTATAGACTCAGAAGACGGCACGCAGTTTCTTCATCAAACCTCGAGTATTTTTTTATACAGCCTCCTCCACCTTTCTCCGTCTTCTCAGTACTCTCCCTCCAAAAAACATGGCGTCGGCGTCCTCTTCAAACGGAGTCGCCGGAAGGCTTCGAAACGCATCGTTGGTTCTTGTTTCCGACAACGATTCCACAATCTCTGTGAGTGCTTTTTCATTCTCTTATTTTCGCACAAAGTTCTGATTTTGGAATATTGATTTCTGTGAAATTGAGACCTAAGAGCTTAGGATGATGATGGGTTTGTTTAGTTATAAGTGAAAAGGAGATGCTTTCTCTCATTGGTCGAAGTTGAATCCTCACTCTTGTTTTCCTCTGGAGTGGGTTTTCCTCTTATAGGTTTTGTGTACTTTGTGTTTTTTGAAAGGACATACGTAAAGCTGTGATTATGATGAAGAACATTGCTGTTCAGTCGGAGAAAGATAACCAGTCTGAGAAGGTGTGTTATTATTATCCTTAAAACCTCTGACTATGATGTTTTGTTAGCTTAACGCAAGCTCTTTGTCTTGGGTTCCCACAGGTAAAAGACCTTGAAAATTCTGTGGCTGAATTGTTGGATTTGTATGGTGATTGTGCTCATCGTTCTTCGGCTATTCACTCTGTTGCAAATGGGTACCAGCCTGGAGAACAGGTATATACACTTTTCTCCTTCATGTGTTAAAATCTAAATGATTATTAGTTTTAGCTGACTGCTTTCTGACTCGATTTAATGACTGCAGTTAACTGACTTTAAAAAGTTGCTTGAGGATGAGTTCACAAAGCTCAAGACTAAAGCTTCTTCAGTGCCACAAAATCATCTTTTGATGCGTCAGTTCAGGGAAGCTGTTTGGGTATGCCATCTGTGATATTCCCTGTCATAAATCTGTTTGGTCCTTAGTTTTATATTTTCTTTTTATAAGAATGATAACGTTGTTCAGTTTTCTCTTCTTAGCTTGAGTTGAATAGGTATTTCATCTGATTTCCTTTTAAGTTCGTGTAACTATTTTTCTGCAGAACGTTCATCATGCAGGTGAACCAATGCCTGGTGAGGACGAAGAGGACATTGTCATGACTAGTACTCAGTGCCCTTTCTTAAACGTGAAATGCCCTGTGAGTGGGAAGCCTCTCACTGAACTAACAGATCCAGTTCGCAGGTACAAAAGATGGCTTGTTTTTTTTTTTTTGTTATTTAATCCTTTCTTAACTAGGATGTTTTGTTTCGTTCTTAATATTTGCTTGTCCTTTCCCCTACTTTGGTATCATCTTTAAAGCCATATCTACTAGATTCTGAGTTGCATAAGTGATCATAAAAAGTCATATTATTTCATCTTTCTTGCAGTAGTAAAACTAATTACATGAATGATAGACAATTGTGACCGAGTGTCTTTGTGATCCTTTTTTCTGGTTGCAGTATGGACTGCAAGCATGTCTACGACAAAGCCTCAATCATGCATTACATAGCCACCAATCCCAATGCGAAATGTCCTATAGCTGGTAAAGATAACTTCTTTTGCTCAACACATATCTCTCTTGTTTCCTCCTCCATGCTGGTTTTTGATTCCTATGGCACACTTCTTCAGGCTGCCGAGGTAAACTGAAGAACAACAATGTGGTATGTGATCCAATGCTGAAGTTTGAAATTGAGGAGCTACGCACGATGAACAAAGAATCTAACAGAGACGAAGTGATTGAAGACTTCACAAATGCAGATGATGAAGATTAGAAGAGATCAAACATCTCATAAGCAAAAGTTGAAGCCCATATGTTTCTTCAAGTTCGCAACTTTCTAACTATATTTATCTAGTGCTACCAATTTGTTTCCACTTTTGGATGTAAATAGGCTGTGTTGCTCTTTATTCAACTTGGCTAAGTCGGTTTATGAAACATTAGTCGGTTTGGTTTGATTTGGTTATGGTTAGAGTTTAATGAGTTTGGTTTTCAAATTCAATTTTGTTTCGGTTTGGGATTGGTTAATTAACCGATCATCATCTACCTCAATTACTCGAAAAGGAGGTAGCTTTGAGTTTGATGCAATTCGACGAGAATGGCGTCTGCTCTCTCTGCATTTAGGGTTTCGATATCCAGAATTAGTCCTTTCCGTGCTAAGCACTTCTCTTATCCAGCGACGTCCGCTTTAGCCCATTCCTATCGAGTCCTCTGCAGCTCTTCCCATTCTGTATCTTCCTCTCTGTCTGATACTTCTCCTTCTTCTTTTTCATTGATGGAAACAAATGAAAACCAGAGGTGGAGACCCATGTGTTTGTATTACACTCACGGGAAGTGCACAAAGGTCAACACTTTGCCACTCTTCTTTCTTGTTTAATTGTGTTTTCCTTACAAAGATCAGTACCCATGTGTTGCTTTAGTTCCTGCTTCGTGTGTTGTTTCGAAACAAGTTGTATTATGATAATTTTATTTCATCAACTATACAATGTCCACAACCTGTTCGATGGAATGCCTTGAGTGATTTTGGAACTTGTTTTATTTGTCACTGTTCTTTACCCGTTTTGTTTATACTTGAATAAAATAATAAAAGCTTATATGGTGGTGACGTCAGATGGATGATCCAGCCCATTTGGAAGTTTTCAACCATGATTGCACCAAGGAACTTCCAGTGACAGCTGCTGATCTTGAGAGATTGAAGCCACAAGAGTTCGACTTTTTCTTGGTTCTTGACTTGGAAGGAAAAGTTGAGATTCTTGAGTTTCCTGTTTTGATCGTAGACGCCAAAACCATGCAAGTCGTAGACTTGTTCCACAGGTTATAACTGGTTCCTATATTCATAAAAATCAACTTTTTTTTATTTAATGCTCATTGGATCTTCGGGTGTTCGTATGGTTAGCGATAAGAAGGATGGCTATCAGGTTTATGACTCTTTATGAATTTCATTGCTCAATGTGGTTTTTGATTATTTGTTTTTTATACTTCATAAGGTTTGTGAGACCCACCAAAATGAGCGAGCAAGCAATTAACAAGTACATCGAAGGCAAGTATGGCGAAGTTGGTGTTGATCGGTATGCCTACTTCGATCTTACTTGTTGTGTTATCAGTTTATTCGCATGAGTGTGATCCTTGCTACTAGTTACCGAATGCTATAGTGAATTTATATTCTGCTACCATAAGATAGTTGCATGTGAGCAGCCTTTTGTTTCTGAATCCAGCACACTAACTCTGTCTAAATCGAATTGCAGAGTGTGGCATGACACAGCTATTCCATTTAAGCAAGTTGTGGACGAATTTGAAAGCTGGTTAGCTGAGCATGGCTTGTGGGGTAAAGAAACAGACGGGACTCTGAATGATGCAGCTTTTATAACCTGGTGAGTATTAATTATATGAGATGAGCTTGTCTCTGTTGTTCCTAGCATCTTTTGGAAACTGATTAAGTTAATGTTATCAGTGGAAACTGGGATATAAAGACAAAGATTCCTGAGCAATGCGTAGTGGCTAATATCAACCTTCCGCAATACTTTATGGAGTGGATTAATCTCAAAGACGTCTACTTGAATTTCTACGGACGTGAGGTAACTTGGATTTTTCTACCATGTCTCATCCTTGTGTATGTTTTATGATAAACTCATCAGTTAGTGGATAAACATGACAGGCCAGAGGAATGGTGTCAATGATGAAGCAATGTGGAATAAGGCTCATGGGAAGCCACCATCTAGGCATTGATGACACGAAGAACATCACAAGAGTGGTGCAACGGATGCTCGCGGATGGTGCAGTACTCAAGCTCACCGCACGAAGGAGCAAGTCTAATGTCAGAAACGTCGAGTTTCTGTTCAAGAACCGGATCAAGTAAGCAGCCCTAACGAAACATGACAGACCCAACAAGCTGTATGATACGTAAACTACTTAGCCAAGTCTTTTTAGGTAACGTTTTGCAGATTCACAGGTCATAGAGGCTGTTTAAGACCACAACTTTCTGTAAGATTTAGCGTTTGTTTTGGTTGATAAACAATTTCCCTCTTGAGATTTGATGTGATGTGATTGTTCTAACTTCTTTGGAGCAATCTTTTCCACATCATCATCGACAAATGTTTAGGTCCGCAGCTAGTTTAATTCTCTATATCCATCACTAATTAGCCTTAGCCACATGCCACGCAGTAAAGATTACGGCGGATTAAGATAATTAGTGTTTATTATATAGCATTATGCAATGTAAGCTTATCATTGGAGAACAATATAGGTGCAAAGCTCGAGAGACTTATTGCTTTTACATTACATGTATTTATTAGATTACTATAGTTCTTAGCTGTCACGTAGGAGGCGATGGAGAACAAAGAATATATAATGAAAAACTTGTAGTATTTTTATAAAATATAGAAGCCAGTTTGTTACATATTAGTATATGAATCACATGGCATGTTGACTGTCATGACAGGGCTTATTATGCCGTTTCTTAGCAATCATACCTTTCTTTTGAAACCTTATTTTTTTCTTAGTTGTTGCCAAGTAATCCTTTTGATTGCTTAATATATAGTTTTATTCTAATTATCCACTTATATAGTACTTAATTATTGTTTTTTTTCTTTTTTTTCGAAAACTAATGCAAGATTAGTTTCTGGATATTCCTAAATGAAATTAAAAATTGATTTTTATCAAGAACATTTTTTTTATACAAATGCAATGTATATGTTGACTCCAAAATCAGAATTTAATTCGAAAATGAAAGAATCTAATATATTAGAAATAATCCTCAGATTCCTTTGTTGTTTTCATTCAAATTTCTTTGCTTTCTTTTATTGGCTTATGGTAATAAAACAAAAAAAAATTGACTCCACAAAAAAACATTAATAATTTAACATTTTTAGAAAATGAAGTGCTGAATGGTTGCCCACATGGGCACGTCCTAATAAGTCCCCATTCTTCAGAATCCTTCAAATACAAACCGAACAAAAGCAGGAGAACAAGAAAGAAAGAACAAATACTTATCTCTTTTTGTTATCTCTTGTCTGCAAAATGGATCCTACTTCGAACGATCATCAAGAGTTTGAACAAGTCGAAGCTATTGATGATCTTCTCGAAGACTTCTGGTTCTTTGATAACTTACTTGGCAGAAGATCAAGAATCTTGAGGTACTGTCATTCAGATCCTTACCCCTTTTCTCCCTCTCCGTCTTCCTCTTATCCGAAACCCGAATTCTTGAAAACTGGAGATTCGGATTCGGAGAAGAAGATTCTAGAAGTTCCCACGGTGGGAGATTCTGTTCCACCACCGTGTATAGTGAAAGAAGAAGGGGAAAGCAAGCCTGAGAAGATGAAAAAGATGAGAAGGCAGTTCTCAGAGAAGATTAGGGCTCAAGAACGAACAACTTACTTGCAGAAGAAGGAACCTGTGGTTCGTGGAGAGAGAAGAGTTAAAGTAAGTTCTAAAAAGGACAGAACCGGTAATACTAGTTGTAATAACAAGAGTGTCTCAATGGGAGGGAGTTTGCAGAGAACTCAAACATTGCCTACTTACATAGGAAGAGAAAGTGATGAAAACGAGTTTCACGATCAAGAGAGTGACGATTCGAGAATGGGGTTCTTGATCCGTGAAGCTGTCGCAAGCTCTTCTTCTGGGTTTACTACTCCAACGAAACAGAATACACCAAAGGTGGTCTCTTCTTTCTTTTCATTGTATTTTTCTTTTCTTGGTATGATTAGATTATTTTCTACTTTTGGATGTTTTACAATATATTTTTCCTGTTATGGAAAGTATGAATTTGACAAGAATGTTTTCAAAACTTTGGTGCAGATTCTAAGCATTCCGAGGCATAGACCACCGAGAAACTCAAGATTACAAGAAGCTATTCAAGAAATTGTCGTCAAGTCACAAGGAAGTAAAACATTGCGTAAGACGGTAAGCAGCATTGACACCAAAGAGATTTTGATGTTGAAGGAGTTGGACATTAATGAACCGGAGGAGGGACAAGAAAAAGATGATGAAGAACAGAGGAGGGTCCCAAGAGCAGCCGTGAAGAGCCAGTCAGTAATGGGGATGGGGCAGCCGATTCCGGTCTGGGTTCCAAAGGAGTCTAGAAAAGACATGAAAGCTCAAATCAAGTTTTGGGCTCGAACCGTCGCTAGTAATGTTCGACAAGAATGCTGATGAAATTGTTTCTTTTCGTTGACAACAACAAATGATTCTCTATTGATATATAACTTCATTTCTCATATTCTTTCGTTCTATTTTTAATCATTAAAAATCACTTGATTGTTTTACCAAAAATAATGAAGCAGACATGATAATGTGTTAGATGATTTGATGGCGAAAGCTTGGAGTAGTAATTCATAAGAAGTGGATTAAACAATCAAGTGAAATACTATTTTTAAAACTCGTTCATTATTCAATTACAAATTACCATAATTCTATTAACATCAAATGAAACGTAGTGATTATTTTTTTCGTTTGATTACTAACATCAAACGAAACAAAGTGATTATTCACATTGAGTTCTCACGTTAAAAATTAGAGTGGTTAATATCAATATTATTATTAATGAATAGTTTTATACAATATATTATATAATTAAATTAAAATGAATTTTATATTAATAATATTAGATTTATATGTTATATATATATTAACATATAATTCCTACATATACCTGGTTATTATCAGCAAAAAATTTGTTAAACATTAAAGAATTAAATCTAAGAAATAAGAAGATGTATTAACAGTAATTAAGTACAAAAATTAATTTTTGAAACTTTAATAATGTTAATTGCAAAGTGATTTTTATATTTGAACTTTCATATTAAAAGTAAATTTTTTTTATTATTAGTTATTTTTTATGATCTAATATATAAATTGACCAAAAAATAAAAACATATTTAAAAAACATAATTTATAGATTGGTTAATATCGTTTACACAAATTTATCAGATAATTGTTTATATATTATATATATTGGAAAAATAAGAAAATATATTAAAAATATATAATTATATATATATATATTATTTTTTATCCCAAAAGATAAATTATAATCATAGAAAATCAAGAAATAGAAATATGTATAAACATTACTTAAGTAAAAAAAAGCCAATTTTGTAATTTTTCTCATATACATAATTTTGTTTGTACCATAATTTAAATCAAGGAATATTTTTTCTATTAATTTACATAATAAGATTCAATTCATTTTCTAGTTTATAAAATGATCACATATAATTTGATTCAAAAAAGAAAAGAAATAAAAATACTAATAATAATTTGATTCAGGACACTCTAAACGAAGGAGAGGCTTCACCGAAGGATATTTGAGGACTGTAATGGTAGAGATAAAAAAAATCTCCGACGGCTAAGATGTCAGTGTTGCAGAGCCACCAATGTCTCTTCTCCTTCTCCACTTCCGCCTTCTCTCCACCTCACCGTCTCCGTACCACGCGTCTCACCTCTCTCTATCGTCCACCGGAATCTATCTCCCCGTTCCTAACACTCTCGGCTTTCACCCGGAATAGAATCCGAGTTTCCGCCGTCGAAGAAACCTCCGATGTAGAGGTAGAAGACGGTCCTATCGAGCTTCCTCCCTCGGCAACATCTCCGTTTTCGACTACTAACTCAATATTCGCCACTTCCGACGACCCCTCTCCTCTCCAGTTAGCCACCAGCGTAATGCTAACCGGCGCCATCACTGTCTTCCTCTTCCGATCAATTCGACGGCGAGCGAAACGCTCCAAAGAGCTGGTAAAGTTTTCAGCTTTCCTCTTCCTCTCAAGGAATTCGAATTAAAAGTTTTCGACTTTGTGTGGGAATATAATTGTAGACGTTTAGATCGAGTGGAGCAGCGAAGAAGTCGTTGAAAGATGAAGCGATGGAGAAACTGAAAGCAATGGGGTCTGCTCCGATGGAAGAAGGTAAGTCTACTCCATCGGCGGCGCAGGCGTTTCTTGGTGCGGTTTCAGCAGGTGTCATTGCTGTTATTTTATATAAGTTCACTACTACCATTGAAGCTGGACTCAATCGCCAGACTATTTCTGATAACTTCTCGGTATTTTTTCTCTTGATCATTATCCTTCCTTGTGTTCCAAGTATCATTATAGTCTCGTGCATCAGTAAATGTACATAACTTAGAGGAGATAAGAAAAAAAAGAAGTGGATAAGTATCATCATGGTTTCAATATATGTAAACGCCCATAACTGAGAGATAAGAGTATGGAATAAAGTGCTCCCTAGTCCCATGGTTTCTGATTTCAGTGCGCGGCTAGATTTATATTCACGATGTGAAAAGGACATGTTCTTGCAATCTATCTAAAGATTCTCATCCCATGTTTATCATTGTAAAGAGTGTCCAAACCGTGGTTTCTGGATTTCTATGCTAACTAGTTTATACATTCATTTGAGAACCTAAACTTCTACAAAAGATTTATCTGTGTTCTATTCTCTTTGCAGGTTAGGCAAATCACAGTAACCGTAAGGTGTTGTACATATATAAGCTTCACTACCTTCTCTGTTTTCATCTCAAGTCATTTCTCGCAATTTTTTAAGACCAAACTCTTCATTGTTTTCTTGCAGGACTATCATAAACGGTATATGCTATTTAGCAACATTTGTTTTCGGTATCAATGCTGTCGGACTGCTCCTTTACTCTGGTCAGCTAGCCTTCAATGAAGAGTCTGATGATGCCATGAAGGCCAGAACAGAGCCTGGAGACTCATCTGGTAACAACAACACTGAAGTAAATAAAAGCAGTGAGGATCAAAGTTCGGGTGATACTGAGTAGACAGGTCTTTGTACTTGTATTTTGTACTATGAAACATGTAATAATAATAAACAAAATAAAGTTTTTATTTGAATATTTTGTAACTATGTACCTGTTTGTTGGGACGTGATTAGTTGGTGTTAGGTTCGATGGGACATTATCGACCAGAGAAAGAAGACATTAAACTAACGGACAAAAGAAGGATACAGATTTTCATGAAAAGAAAACATTGGAATAGCGCAAGAAATTAATTGTGACTAACAAAAACAAAATTTACAAACAAGGACAAATAAATATTCGGAAATTATTATTACACCCCAAATAGTTTCTCTTATTCTCACTCAACCCTTTCATCTAGAACCCTACTCCGGCGCCGCCGCCGACTCCGACGGTTGCTGGAGGATGAGCCTCGAGCTTCCGATTCTTCCAGAAACAAGCTTCCGGCGCAAGCTTCGAAGCTGACTTCCTCGGCTCCGATTTGCAACGTGGCAACACCGGTGGCTCGTACCCCTTATTATTACCTCCGACTACCTTCTGCTCCCTAACCGAAGCAGCCGCCGTTAATAACGGCGGAGCTGCCGGATATGAGCACGACGACCGTGGCGGCTGTAACAGAGATTGGTGAACAGGTCGTTTATCGATTGAACGCCGGCGAGATGATGCGTTTGAATCAACGGCGGAGACAATTCGTTTCTTCGGTTGTTGTTGTTGATGATGGTGATGATGATCTCCGGTAGCTTCTGTTATCTTCTTAGCCGGAGGTCTTCCCGGTTGACATCTAACGAAATCTGTGGAGCAGACCCAAGTCTCCTTTGAGACTTCCATGGAAAGCTTTGGCTCACACATCATTAGTAACAGACAATCCGGTAACACCTTATACGGCGTCGTTTTCTCTTTCTCAGCTGTTTCCTGTTGTTGTTGATCTCCTCCTCTGGTTATCACTTCCGGACTCGGGTCGGGTTCTCTGTTTCCTTGGTTGGATCTTTCTACGTTTGGTGTCACAGAGGCAGTTAGCTCTTCCTCTTCTTTCCTTTCTTCTTCTTCTTCCATCTCAGTTATATGCTCCTCTTCTTCAATAGCCTTTCTGAGATCATCTTCAATGAGTTTAATGATCATAGCTTCAATCTCTTCCTCTTGTATCTTGGAACCTTCTGAATCTTCAGAAACTTCCACAAGTTCTTCCTCTTTAGGAGTTTCTGGAACTACTACCACAACCTCTCTCTCAACAATAGTCTCTCCAGAGATCCATTTCTCACACAACTCAATCCGCTTCTTATCCTCCAAATCGAGCTCAAACCTCCTCCTCTCCTCATCCTCTTCCTCCTCTCTTCCACACGCGCCTTCATCAAGCGACATCTGTCTCTCACGAACCCGGTTAGCTAACGCCGCCACCTTAACCGGATCAGATCTACACCTCATCAACAGCAAAGCATTCTTCGGCGGAGAACAGAAATTAACCATCTCCCTCTCTCTCCTCTCCGTCTTCATCTCAATCTCACTCAAATCAATCCCCTCGAAAACATGCCTCCGCCGACTCCTCCTCCTCATATCCTCCACCTCATCCTCCGCCGCCTCCTCTCCACCTCCGACCACAAGCTCAATCTCCCTCCTCTTCCCTCCCGTCTCCTCCACCGCCACGAACCACCGCGTGAACACCGCGCCGCACGAGCCTCCTCCTCCTCCGCATCCGCCACCACCGTTATTGCTCTCACCTCGCCTCCCGTCGGCGCAAGAGGATCTACACGGGGAGGAGAAGCAGTTAAGGTCGGAGCCGAACGATCTCAACGACTCGCAGATCGTCACGGGGAAATGAACCCAACGGTTCTCGCTCGCGTCGAAACGACACCCTCCTCTGTCGTTTTGATCACTCGATGATCTCCTGAAGCTGCTGCTCGTCTCGCCTCCTTTCCTCCTGGATCTCGCTCTCATCTTCTTCTTCACATGCTTCCTCGTCTTCACCCTTACTTGTCCGATACACGTCACCTTCGGAGACGAAGGCTCTATGTTATTGTTATTGTTATTATTATTGTTATCGTAGCCGGATCCAGATCTCTTCCGTACTCCTACGTTGTTACCGAACATCGGAGAGTTGAGAACTCCTGCTGAGGCGTTTTTTAAGCTGCCGCTAGTACGGAGACGACGGCTGAGAGAAGTGGTGAGACAGGCGGAGCGAGCTGGGCTGAGGGAAGAGAGGCGCATGGAGGAGGTAGAGGAAGAGAAGCGAGATGTGAAACAAATGAATAAATCTGTTGAAGAAGAAGAAGTAGCGTTTCTTGTGTTGTTGCTGCTACTGTTAATACTTGAAGAACGGTGGGGTCTCTCAGTTTCCGCCATTGTTATCTTTTTTTTTTTTTACTGTGAGAGTGAAGTAGAGACATAGACATTTGGAGATGGTATAGTTTTCAAGACTAAAGAGGTGTTCTGTTGTAAATTACTAAACTACCCTTAAATCTAATTAGGGTAAGATTCGTTCCTCCTAAAACTCGCTAATTATCTTTGACTAAGTTGTTAGTGAAAAGGGTAAAGTAGTAATTTGGGAAAAGTGAAAGTGTGGCCCATGAGAGTGATATGACTCATTGAGTTTAAAGGGTTCGTACGTCGCTCTGTGGATACACACATGTGCACAGAGTAAAGCTATTGGCTTTCCCGAAAACACAAACACTCAGACACGCATGTCTCTTGTGTATATTTGCATGTATTGTTTTCGTAGTCTTTTTTTTTTTTCTTCTTTATTAACTTTGGTGGAAAATAACTAATGTTTTTGAAAAGATATGACTTTTTGTGACATTCAAAAGTTCTAAGATATTTTTTCCTTGTAACTGAGATTATTGGACCCCATGGACAAAGTCTCTTTTTTCATGATATATTTTCAAAGTTATTTGTATGTCATATCATAGATTCATACTTTCTTTATCATATATTTCTATCCATGTATGATTTTAGATAGCAATTTATTTATAACAGGTGCGCTTTTGGGAAAACTGTGAAAAATCAGCTTACGATTTGGCTGCAAATTTGATAAAAATGTATATGAGTTAGAAACACTACATCAACAGTTTGACTGCAAATTGTAACATGTATTTTTGTCAATATATAAATGACAAACAACTTTATTTTTGTTATCTAGTGTGTTATGTTCTCATTCAAATCTATCGATGATTATAATAGTTGCGGGAAAACAAAAACCAATTCTAAATCATTTCAATTTGCATATTGGTTTTGTAGGTAGTACGTTGATTGATTTGGGTGGTTAGAGTGGTAGGGTTTATTCCACATTATGGATATCAAAATGGATCTATAAGAGCAGATATACTTTGATATATCCTATTTTTATATCAAACATGTACGTATGTTCTTGGAAACCCTTTAGAAGATGTTGTTACGTTATAACCAATGCATTAGGAAGACCAGGTGTTGGGATCTATTGGATACTTACAGAATATTCCTACTGTGTTTTGGCTCGAAATTTTAATCATTTGAGATAATTGGTTGAGATTTGCTCATCTAATGACCAAACATTTGGATTACGAAACGGGAAAATAAACCAAACCAAAAAATTATATTTTTATAAAAAGCGAATTAAGGGGACATTGCCTTTTTTCTTGTTCATAATGATAGAACACTAGACCAGAAGTCCTCGTCACATGGTTTAGGCTAAATATTGTCGAATACAAATAATAGGAAAGATATCATCTTAATTAAAAAAAAATTAAAGAAGACGAAACTTTTTTTTGTTGGCTCAAATAAAGAAGAAAAACTCTTATTATATATACCTAAAAGCATTATAGAACCCAAAGCTTGCACGTGATCGGACTACCCGGAGATAGGGTAATGAGTCGACATGGCCGTTGTTCTTCTTGTTTTTAGCTCTAATTATTACATCTTATATACTATTTAATCTAATTTTATAATACTACCATTTCGAGTTTTCTTCTCGTGAAGTTGTCACTTTGCTTTTTTGTGGAAGCATGAAACTAAAGGCACGTCGTGTCGCTTTTTGTAGCACTTAACGGGTCTGACCCACTCTCTTCTTTCACCATTTATGTTGTTCCAAAGTGGAGTATGTTCAAATAATTATTAGATAGCTATACTCTTAATAATTCAGTTTCAAAAAGCAGAGAGATGATTGCTGCTCTGATTAGATAGATAAACTCATACCAAAATATGTTCCTACACTGCTCGTAAAGTTAAGTTACATGTTATCAACATATACAAAACAAAACAAAACAACATTTAAAATATATTTTCGAACAAACAAAATAAACCCTTCAATCCCAAATGGCCAAATATATACTAGTATTTAATGAAGATAAGAAAGCGCATCTCCCTGTACATATACTCTACAAGTTTCATTCATAGATCCAATTTACATATAGTAAAAGAAAAGGTAAGATGCATGAACATTAGAATAGAAAATACGCGCGTAATGGACCGCGAAGCAACGGTCATAATAAACAGAAAATAATGGAAGATGGGTAGGTGATGTGGCAGACATACAGAGATAAGAAAGGAGTTTGACCAGACCATTAAAAGGACCACACTAGAAGCCACAACATTGCATTAACATGCTTTTAATAACGCTACTACTTTTTATTTAATTTATCAATTATACACCAATATTTTGGCCTGATTAGGTTTATTTTCTGTACCATATATAGTAAATACTAAATGCATACTTGCTTCAGCTATCTGAAAGGTTATTTGATACAAAGAGAAATTTTGTAAGAACATTGCATTGTATGTAGAAATTATATATCATTACAAAAGTAACAAAACAAATCCTAGATAAGCTCATATTCAGTTACGTATTACTAAGACTTGTATTAAAATGTACCAATTCGGTTTTCCAGAAGAACCAACATTGTTGTATACGAGTATAATTATATGCAATAAATGGCAAATTGATTACAGAGACCTACGCGATCTAACTGGCAATAACTATGATGAAATTTATATACATGATCATTGGTCCACAACGAATAATAGAGTGTGTAGACTGTAGAGTAGAACAGAGCATATGATTTCACTAGATATTTAGAAGAAACTAAAGAAATTTTCTGACTTGGGAACAAACATAGCATGTACCTGACGAAAGTTTCAAAGACTCGAAGGGCAAAAGAATGTTCCTTGTCCCACTGATGACGTTGAATTACTCGGTAAGAAGGCTGTGAAGATACGCGCTGAGTAGCGCGTATGGAGAATTAAATTTGTTTGCTGGTCTGGCAGAGGATACAAGAGTTTGACTGGACCATTAAAGGACGAGAACCAGACAAAACATTCATTTAATAAGCTGATTAACGCTGCCATGTTATGCTTTTAATGACACTTCGAGGCCATTAAATTAACCATTAATTGAGTTTTTTTTAATCATGTACTAAAAAGGAGAAGTAGATGATATGAGGTTGGATTTTGATTTTGTGGGATTTGTTCGATCATGTGATTAACTTTAGCTTCACGTCACACAACTTGCAGTTATGTATGACTTATTTAATTGAGATTGACATCTACATTATCTTATTGTTCAATAGTTCATACGTTAGATCTTAAGGTTTAAATCTCAGACTGAAAATAATGGTTTGAAGAAACTCCTATGTATATTATCCAGAAGATCATCCAAATCCAGTATGTTTTGTTGTTTGTTTGGGAGTAATACGTTGTTGTGGATAGATCAATTTTGGCATTAATAAGATTCAATGAGTCAAATATAATAAGATGACACCAAAAAATACAGAACTAAACCATTTTTCATTACTCGGCTTAGTTTGGTTTACTACAAGTTGCAACAAAAACAATGTCCAAAACAAAATGAACCGTTTGAAAAGTCTATACAGAAACTTGATGTTCTTGATGTGAATCCTAAGCCTGATAGATCTAACTCCAGACGCAGATACATTTGTTTCTTCTGCGTGTGTATAATTTCTAAAAAAGAACAACTGCTACGGAGTTCTGCAGGTATTTATTGTTACTCTTATGTATATAGTTCAGAACTCTAGAACCACCTTACCAGGAATCAGCTTCTTCTCCTTGGCTTCATGAGCTGCTACAACTTCGGTTATCGGAAATGTCTTTTCCACTGGTATCTTTAGCTTTCCGGCTCCAACCAACCGTTGAATCTCAGCTAGACCTTCAGGATCAGCCCTCATATACGTCCACCAATAGTCTGTATTTACATTCAGATTTGATCTGAGTTACCTTTTATTTTCACTCTCAATAAGCTTAATGAGACATGTCTCACTAAAAGAAGAGTTCCTGAAACATTAAAGTGAGAGTAATGCAGAGAGAGAACTATCATATACCTATTCCATGAGAATACTGATACTGTATCTTTTTCTTTGCCAAGAGTGAAGTTGCAAGCGGAAGCCCAATCACAAAACCGTATCTATCAGTTAATGATGCAGCCTCACCCTTCAACAAATCAATACAAGAGAGAATAAAACAACTCTTGTTATGCAAAAGCAAAGGTAGCTCTCGTAAGGCAAAGACAAAGAACTATAATATACCTGGAGAGTCATATAGTTCCCACCCTTCCTCAAGAAGTTTATGCCTATCCTCTCGGTCTCAGGCCGACCAATAGTATCCAACACAGCGTCAAACTTTCCCTTCACTGCCACCTCAATGTCCTGTACATGAAACAGATCCAGGTTCATGAAACCAAGATCAATATAATCATGGCTCTACTTCGGATCAGCAGATAAATAAACAACGTCTGTCTACCTCGGTTAAGTAGTCAACAGCTTGCTCAGCACCAGCTGCCAGTATTCTATCTTTGGTCTGACCAACACAAGAGGCTGTAACATGACACCCAAAGGCTACCCCCAGCTGGATTGCAGCAAAACCTACTGCTCCTCCTCCAAAAACTAATAGCCTTTGTCTGCAAAATAAAAAGGTTCAGAGAGGAACATGTAGATAATCTCAGCTTCTGTGTGAATATGTATTAGTCTCAGCTTCTTGCCACATGAAGATAATAACAGTTTCTCAAAATCATACCCTTCGAGTATCCGAGCATTACTCTTCAAAGCACGCCAAGCAGTCAACGCAGCGAAAGGAATAGCACTTGCATCCTACAAAAAAAACAGCTGCAATCAAAATGGCTAGCCAAGTAAACACATTCAATCAGCCAACAGAGAAGTTTAAAATGTCTACAGATCTATCCTACTTACCACATGAGAAACAGATGATGGCTTTTCAGTAAGTTCCTCCTCAGAAAGTATCCCAAAATCAGTATAAGTGCCTCTCAACGCAGTAGGATGCAACGCACCAAAAACTTCTTGCCCTACTTTAAACGATTTAACTGAATTACCAATAGCTGCAACTTCACCACTGATATCGCGTCCAATTATAACAGGTAGATGCGGTTGTAACACAGAACGCCCATATCCTGCTCGTAACTAACATCAAATACGCAATTATCAGCAAAAAAAAAAAAAAAAATCATAATAAAGCAAATCTCACTAATCTTTACTCACAGAGTCATCAATGAGTGTTAGATTCGGATTTATTATGGACTTCCAACTTAAAACCAATTGGTTATTAGTGGACTGGTCCTAGTAGTAATTTAATTCTTATATTTCCGATATGGGATGTTCCTCATTAATAATGAGAGATTTAACTTTCAATTTCATAGGTAATAGATCCAATCTAAGGGATGATGCTAAAGCCTAATCCAGGAATCTCCGATTGTATCCAAATGCATGTTCTCACTAAAGCAAAATGAAATGCAATCAAAAGCGGATCAAAGCAGAGAAGACTCACTCTGCAATCGAGAGGATTAATGGAAACAGCTTTCGCACGGACGAGGACCTCGTTAGGGTTGAGATTCGGCACCGGAACATTCTCCCGGAGCTCTAAAACCTCAGGGCCGCCGAAGCGAGGCAGCATCACTGCACGACAACCGGTGAAGATGCTCCGACGAGAGCTTAACCGGAAAATAAATCCGGCTTTAGAGCTATGAAGCAATGATCTCATCACTCGCATTTCTCCGTCGTCGTCTTCTTCGTTGATGCGAAAATCTGTTTTTTTTTTTCTATTTTAAGACTTTAAAGGTTTCTTATTAACACAGAAACGGAAAACTGAAGACGTGGCAGCGTTAGCGTCCGCAGAGCTGGGTTTGTTTACTTGACTGTTCATGCAAGCTTTTGGTTTAGATCAACCGGGTTTGGAACAAACCGATCTGATTCGACCAGAAAATCAGTAAGCCAGAGGTATTAGCTCGAAACAGTGCGCAAACCATTTAGCAATTATGCATATTGAGCCAAAAATGTCAAGACATCATCAACACATGATGCATGTAGCGAACAAAAACCATTAAGTCCATATGATTCCACGTTCATCTCAAACCAGTACATGTGAGAGTAGCGAGTTAGACAATGTGAGAAAGCCTAACTAGACAAAACCGAGTTACATAAAAGTAAGTCCACATGAGAAAAGAGTATTTTGATAATACATGGAGCTAATATGGTATAACGTCGTGATAAACTTGTATACAACAAGATGGTACATTGTGGGAGCCTAATGCTAAGAGGTAAAGAGTAATTCAAAGGCCACAGCAAAAATGGAAGAGGCAAACAAAACTTTTCAGCTATTGTTGGTTTTTGTTTAATTGATTGATTCAAATACTTGGGGAGTGATTAGCTTCCTTTACTTTCTTCTTAGGCTTACGCTTCTTTTGTTTCAGCCTCATCCGTGTCTGGTCTTTCACGTTTCTCTCCCACTCTCTTCTGTTCTTCTGGTAAAGCAGCATTGCCGCTCTTGCATCATCAATCTGTTGATGGAACAAGAGTTTAGATTTGCGGATCTAAAGAAACATGGTAAAGTGGAATCAAAGATGTTTGTTACACTTACAGGACAATGCTCTCCGTTTTGAATGTCGGCTCCTAGAAACTCAGATGCTAGATGTTTCAAAGACTTTCTTGTTTTGTCCCTGTTTCAAAGATTACAAGTTGGGTTCATTAGGATTCGATTGAAAGGTTTTAAAAAGTGTGACAAGAATCAGGGAAAAGACAAGAGAGGGGATGCTAAGGTGTGAGTACTTGAGAAAGGGCTGATACTCTGCTGTGTCCCTTATGTCCTTTTTCGGGTGAGTTAACAGCAAAACCTGTTGCAAAGTCTAGTTCTGTTAAAACTATGTGTTAGGCAATGTTATCAGACTCGTGAAACCTACAGACCTTGAGATCGTTGTGCAAAGCATGTCCCACGAGAATCTTTCCCTTGATTAACTCCGCTACTTTGGTCTGAGCAACTCGGAAATCTTTGGCTGGAGATTAAAAGAACAAAAAAAAGAAAGTTCCAAACTATTTAGCATACGTTCCAATACATTTGCAAAGAGCAGGAATGCTGACAGAGTCAAGAAGAATGATGAAAGTGAAACCAACCTTTTCTTAAGTCTCGAGGTCGAATGCCACTAATATGCGTTCGAAAGTCAACAACACGTTCCACTGGACGTACAAACTCATCGTATAGAACATTCCCCCATTTGTTTACCTGTAACAATAACACAGGTGAAACAATCAGTGAGCTTCACGTAGAACGAAGAGAAGGAGCCATTGTGCTATTCAGTGTATAGTATACCAAGGTAACACGTCCAAGGGCGCTTTTGGTTCCTTGACTGACACCAACCATTTCACAATCCATAGCCACTTCATCTGTCAAACTACCCCCACACGTTGTTCATATACACAGATTACTCAAAGTAAAATATATATTTTTAGCAAAATCCTTGTTTTCTAGCATAGAAAATTTCTCAATACTGTTTAAAAAATGCTATGAAGTGTTGTCAATTGCAGTGTGTATAGTCCACAAAGCTAAAACAGCAAACATGACCTACCTAGTATCATCATTGACCGGAGCTAATGGATTAATCTTAGGAACATCCTCCACCTCTGAATCAGGTCTCTCTTTCCTCTTCCCTGCAAGGTTCTTCTTAAGTTAAGAACCACTAAGAGACCAAATATAACCTAAACCCAAACTTCAAGTTTGAAACTTTCGGTTACCTAATATAGACCTGTGATTATCTGAGTCGTCATTATTTGACGATTTTCTATTGCCTGTGCTATGAGAATTAGATTTCAGCTTCTGCAATTACAAAAATAAGATCAATGGCTGAACAAAGGAAGAGCTAAGAGAGAGATATAGAGAGAGAGAGACTAACTTGTTGGAGGAGTGACCAGTTAGGGTTAGTCTGAACGGGTTTAGGGTTTTTCTTCTTCTGATTTCTCTTCATATCAGAATTCATCTTCTTCGTAGACGAACGAGCTAGGCGGCTCGGGAGTAAGGTTTAAAGACCTATTAAAACCACTGACGTCTGCTTATGTCTAAACGACAGCGTTTTGTTTAGATTGGTTTGACGAAACCAAACCGCGTATTAATATTACAATTGTTGTAACCATGTATTAAGCCATTCAATTTCCAGTTTCCACGGTTCTCGCTTTGATTAGAATTTAATTATGATTATTAGCTTATAAAAAGACATGACAAGATATTGATTGCATTTTTTATAATGTTCTTGCTATTGTTGTTTCAATTGTTGGTCAGTAATTAGACAACGCATTTAATTCGTTTTGCCTAACTCTTAACCACCATAAAAAATTAATGAAATCAAAGATAACTAGATTTTGCAAAAAAATTACTCCCTAGTTAAGCCTAAGAGCATATATTCATTACATGCTGTCACATGCTCCTTGTTTGTTAATTTGGCAATGCTTTGGTTACAAGACAAAAGTGGATCTTATTATTCAAAGTAGTATTAATTGATCAGATGTGAAATCAAAACCTCGTGTTCATTAAATAAAAGCAAATATTTTTGACCATTTAGGACGTTTTTCTCATAATTAGGATAACAATTCTTTTAAATTAGAAAAAAAAAACAGTTGCTGTCAGAAAGCTCAAGAAACCAATGAAAAAATATTATTTTTTATAAGGTAAAGATAAGCATAAGAGAATACTGAAAAAAGAAAAGAAAAACTGAGAAGAGGAAAATAAAAAAATAAAAACCTTCCATCACCCTCCTCCTTGGATCTCTCTCTCTCTCTCTCCCTGATTAATTTCTGGATAATCAGGTATCTAATCTCTTATGATCATCGCTGATAATTGGATTCTGATTTTTTTGAGTATATGGTCGTTTGTTAATATATTGGTGGGTTGATCATCTTTTGAAACGGTTAGATTACATGAGGAGCAGATGAAGAATTGCATGGACTTAACTTTTGTATATGATTTTTGGTGTTCATTGCTTTTCTGAATTACGTTTGATCTCTGCAGCTAGATTTTTCATGCTTACACAATGTATCTGTGAAGCTTTAATGTTCAATGTTGCTGTCTGTGAATACACTTTCTATGTTCCTCTCTGTAAATGTTGATTAATGAGGTTAAAATCACAGGGATATGTTTTGAGACTTGACAAGTTGCATTTCTTGGACAAACTTGGGGAGAATACTTATTCTCTTTTTGTATGTTTTGATTCCTTTGCTAGATATCAACAGTTTTTTTTATTACACTTGTGCTTATTGAAACAAACTATAGCTAAAATAAGCTTTTGCATTGAGCTTTTGTTCTCTTTCTGAGCCAATTTTTAACTTGTTCTTTCACACTAATGTTGTTGATCTTTTCTGAAACTAGCAACATGAGACAAAGAAGTATGAGTGGTTTAGACATGGAGCAGCATTCTCAAAGATTTGTCCTCCCTCCAGATATCACTGTTTCTGGTTTCGAACCTTATGACAACAACAACTCAATGTTCTCGGGTCTTCCACAGTCTCATTATCATCATCAACGACCTTCGGATCTTGGTCCAACCCCACCAAATTTCTATCACCCTTACGCGCCTTTCCATGCTCCACCATTAGCTCCTGGAAGTGTAGCTGGTGAAGGTACTTCCACTGAACATGAGAGGGGTGCACATGTTATGAGTCACGGATACAAAAGAAAGAGCACTCAAGTAATGCCCGGAAATTTTCAGTATCTACCAAGCACTGCAGAAGCAGCAGCTCCCTGTTCTTATCCACCGGAGACAGCACCTTTCTCATTCCCACACTATGGTACTACTTACCCACAACCAGTAGATCAGAGAAGTGTGAGGAACAGAGCAGGAGTAGCTATAATGGATCCTCCTCTCTCTCATGGTCATAATAATTTCATTCAAGGAAGCTATCCAGCTCATCCTTTACCACATCCTGGTTCAATCTGGTATGACCAACGTTTTAATGGCAACACATCTGATGGATCCTCTTCTTCGCTTTGGCCCCAACCACCCTATGTACCTTATATGCATGGTAATTAATATCCTTATTCTCTCAACATTGGGTCTGGTCTCTTTCTGCAAGTTCTTGAAAATTTTAAATTCTTCTTCTTGAATGATTTCTTAGGTAACGTTGTTACTGCCCCCATAGACTCTCGTAATGTCTGCTTTCCGAGATACAATGAAACCTCTAGTAGCAGAAACCAAACACCATTTGTATACCCTAGACACAACCATTTTAGCCATCATCCGGCACCACCTCATCTTCCTCCCACCGTATACCCTCACTTGGCTTCAGCCTCATACAGTCATGTGGGACCAGTTCAATCAACTGGGTTTAGGATAAACCCACAACATCCCCAAGATGGTTTTTTATCTGCAGCGACTCTTCGACACAATGGACTGCCTCGCTTTAGAGAAATTCACACAGCTGTAACAACCTCTTTAGCACATCTTTTTTCATCTTCTAGTGTCAGTTTGTTCTTCATTATTGGCTTTTTCTGTTTTATGTTTAGGAAGTTGCAGTGTTCGGGGAAGGAGGCTTCTACGATGCTGTTGATCATCATCAAGCCATGCGCTTGGACATAGAGGACATGTCATATGAGGTGAGTCCACAGTCACACTGTACCACATAGCTAAAATCACATGAGTCCATGATTACGCTTCATCATATAGGTATGTAAAAAGTTCACATTTGTTTTTTCTTATCTTATTAACACTCAAAACTTGTGTGGCGCAGGAGCTTCTTGCTTTGAGCGACCATATTGGCACTGTGAAGACTGGCTTATCAGAAGAAGATGTGGAAGGTCTTCTGAAAATAAGAACTTATTTATCCACCAGAATCAACCTGGAGGAAGCTCCATCCACCGATCTAGAAACAGATTCTTGCACGATATGCCAGGTAAAACCAAGAAATCTTGAGACTTCATCCTCAAAGCTTATGCAAACATTCTACACACACTCATCTTGGTAGTAAAACTCGATTTTTTTTCTAATTGACAGGAAAACTACAAGAACAAAGATAAGATCGTAACGCTGGATTGCAGACACGAGTATCATGCTGCATGTTTGAAGAAGTGGTTGGTTATCAAGAACATTTGCCCAATCTGTAAATCAGAGGCACTTGTCATGGAAAATAAGAGGGAACAATAAAGTGTAGGATGAAAGGTTTCTGCCGATTCAACCTAAATAGACGTTATGGTTTTTATAAGAGAAACAGAGTCAGGGCAAGGTTCAGCCCTTAAAAACTTCAGGGCTCAAAATTTGTGTAACAGTCTAAAGCTGAGATTGGCTTAGTGACTATGAAAACTGTACAGGCTTCCATGGTTCTTTGTATATTTGGTTACTACGCTGAAGTTTGTTTTGCCTTCTCTACCTATAGCACCATTCGTTTTCTTGTTCATAGATTGTAGAATGATTTTACATATAAAGAGAAAGCATTTAATGATCTGAGAAACCTTACACCAAGCCAAGGAACAAGAAGAAACCAACATAGTACATTGTCACTCTGTCCTGTAGGGAGAGTAGCCGGAGCCTCATCTCCAATATCCAAAGCTTTTTGGCTTGCCACACTGTATATCTGAATGTAGTTGAGTGAAAGCATTCTCCACGTTGACGTCTTCACGAAGAATGTGTTCTCTTTCTCTGCAAAAGTCTGTGGCGTCCAAGGAAAATGATTAATAAGAGACTAATACAAAACTTGGAATTTACTTAACAAGTAGGTCCCGTAGCTCAGTTGGTTAGAGCGTTGGTCTTATGAGCCGAAGGTCGCGGGTTCGAGCCCCGCCGGGACCAATTGAGGTTTATTAGTCTATTTTTTTATTAAAAATTCCATCTCAAACCTTTATGTTTTAGGCAACTTCAACAATTCCATCCCAAACTAATCAATACTACCAGAGGAACCTGTTAAACTATTTTTTTTGTTGCAGAGTCTCATTCCCTTTTTTTAATCAGTTTCATCACAAAATATAAATTATCAGAGACAGCCCCACCTTGTATTTGAAGAAAAAGATCAAACACCACCTTCACCCTTGGTTGAAATGTTAGTCACCAAGATGGGTTTATACCTCTTTCTCTTCTCATTTGCCTAAGTACCATCAACATTAACCTTTCTTGTGTCTTAAAAGAAAGATCACATATTAAACACCATATCACTCCCACGTGGTTGAGTCTTTAACCTTATGGTTTTCTGTATCTGTCGGCTATATACTGATAGTCTGTCATATTATATGGCTGGTTGGTTCATTCACTCATCTGTTACGAAAGGAATAAAACAAAACAAATCAGATCGAGGCAAGGTTAGTTATAAAACTCTGTTTCAACATGTTTTTTAAAGGTACCTTCAGAAACAATCAACTGTTTCAAACCGATCAAATCAAGCTCAGTTTCCACCACGCTTACCATAGAGATCGCTATTATGCACATTCAAAGGGCTAAACATACTAGATTTGTCATTCTCCACAACCATAGGTACTGCTCCAATATTTAGGGTTTCTTGCGAATTCTTGAGGCCAGAAAAAGACTATTGCAGCTAGAATGTTGCAAAGAGATTTAAGTCATTGGCCCAAGGCCATACAGCGAGGAACTAGAATTGGTGTAATAGACAGAGTCATATCAAAGCATGACGTTTGTATTAAGATAGACTCCAGCACAAGATATTAACTGGAGAATCGGTAGAAGCTGGAGATCAAATTGCACGAACTAGAAGTTGAATAGCGTGGTGGTTCTGAAAAAAAACAATGGAGGAGAATCTCGCAAGGATGCAACAGAGAGAAGAAGCTATACAGTGAAGCGTGATAGCTTATGCTTTGTCTTGTCAGGACAATGGTTAATTCGTATGTGTTTTTAGTTACCTTGTAGCTCAAGTAACTTTCTGGTTTTTCTTTTTGCAGCTGAGGTTAATGCTACACACAGAATGTCAAGCTTGGTTCACCCTTGGTTCAACCTTGACATAGAAAACTAGGGATGGAGCTGGAAAGAACGGTGGTGAATAGCAGCTCGACCTTAGAGATTAGGGCTCAATGCCAAGTCACTAAACCGTTCAAATCATGCCTATTGGGCTTTATATTGGGCCTTACTCTAATGGGCCTTGCTCTATTGGGCCTTCAACATAATGTGAAAACGACAGTACTAAAATTATAGAATCTGAATCAGGTCTTGTCGCTTTTCGTCTCTCTCTCTCTGTCTCTTCGTGTTCTCTTTCTCTCTGTCTCTACTAAACATTCAGATCGCTAGCTCTGGTCGTGTGCATCTACTCTGCTTCTGTATACCTTCTTCTTCCCAGAGTTGAGGTAATATTAATCCTTCTCGAATGATAATTTCGTCTTTTAATAGTATCTCCACCTTGCTGTTTTGATGCAATACCTATCAATTAGAGTTTTCTGGAAAAAAAAAAAAACTTAACTTTCTAGTTCACATCAAATTATTATGAAAATCCCACGTCAGGGTTGAGTTTCTTTCACTAAATCTCTTTAAAGATTTGATTGAAAACGACCTTTTTCTAATTTAAAAATGGAAACTTTTTCAACCTTGGACCGATCTAATTCAACCTCCACACTTCAGTTACGTGTTGTTCACATCTAATGTTTTGTAATGATGGTGGAGACTATTGTCTGATCAAGTTTATCTAATTCGCAGCTCTCAACAAAAGTTTTACAAAGAATGAACAAAAGTCCACGCATCGATATCCCCTCCTCGTCTTCTTCTCCACCTTCATCTTCTGCAGATGGTGAGCTTAATGAAGACGACATCTTCTCAATCGACATAACTCACCCTCCTCCTCCGTCTCCTTCGCAACATCCTCCTTCTCGCCAGCTTCAACGAAGCAAAAGCAGTTTGAAAAACGTGGAAGCTTCTGGTATCCTCGCTGCTCTTCCAGAACCTTCTGGGAACAGTTACCTCAACCACGTCTTTCACCATAAGCCTGCAGCTCTTCTCTCCACTTCATCTTCTTCCGCTAGAACCATTCCCTCAGCTCCTAAACCTCCTCAAGAGAGGCTTCCGTTTACTCCTTCTTATATAGGCGGAGGGAGGTATCCTCAGTCAGCTCCGGTTCAAGTGCCGTTAGCATCTTCGGCGATGATGAATCGTCATAAGAAGGAGTTTAAGTTGACTGATGTGGTGGATGAGGATGATGAGGAGGGAGGGGAAGAAGAAGGTGAAATGCTTCCTCCACATGAGATTGTAGCTAGGTCTTTGGCGCAGAGTTCGTTACTGTCTTGCTCGGTGCTTGAAGGAGCAGGAAGGACACTTAAAGGGAGAGATCTCAGACAGGTAAGGAATGCTGTTTTCAGAAGAACAGGTTTCATAGATTGAGTTTTGTTTTTTTCAACCAAGAGACCATTCTTTAATTTGTTATCCAATTGAACATGTTTTCATCTTTCCAGTGTATGTTCATATATGTTGTCTACTTCATATCAAAGACATTGGTGTGTGATAACACATGTGTTTATATAATTGTTTCATGCTTCACATGTTATGATGAGAGACAGATCTTTAGAGTTGTTTTTAGGTTTTGAGTTTCAATTTATGATGAAGGCTTCGGAAAGTTCTTACATTGGTGGATCTCTAATCTAAATTGAGTTATCTTTAAGAGTCGTCATAGTCTTCTGTCAGTAGAAAAAGTGAATCACCTTTTTATGTTGTCAATGTGAATTTGTTCTGTAAAAATTTAAAGGCAATGAGATCTTACAAGAAGTGAAGAGAGAGGGGACCATTCGTAAAGTGACAACTCTTTTTACAATCTTGGCTTCATCTTCTTCTTCTTCAACATCACTCTCAAACCCATTAGATATTTTGAGGTTTAGTGAGGAACGTTTTACTTGGTCATAACAGATAGATTGTACTATGTTATCTACCTCTCTTAAAAGAAAAAAGTTACTGATGATATTATCAGTTGACAAACCAAAGTAAGAAAAGAGGGAATAGTGAATATATTGTGTAGATTGGATATGATTTTGAGTCATGAGACCTTAAAAGTAAAGATTCTCAGCCTTTCTATCTTTTGGTAGAAGGTACTTTTTTTTTTTTTTGAAACACTGGTAGAAGGTACTTACTTTATGATATCTCAACCTTTCTCATTTGGTGTGGTTGGTGATGTATTTATTACAACACATGAAAAGGTGTTTGCTTTTTTCTTTTATAAGGTTAAAATTTAAGCCAAATGAATTTAATATGAACATCTGAAATCATGCATTCAACTCAAGTTTGTATTTTTGACTAACTTTGCAGAATCCAAAATTATTTGTCTAAAGATGAATGATAGAGAGAAGATGGGAGTAGTTTTGATCAAGTTCCTACATTTAGAGAGACATGGGTAGCGCTCTACACCTATCTCATGTCCCCATTCTTTTACTAATGAAAGAAGACAACATCACATTCAAGTTTGGTGGATCTCCTCCTACCATTAATGTAGGTGTGAGAAAGAGAACAATTAATGACATCAGATATAGATAAACAATCCTTTTTTATTACTCCTCTTGTGAGGAAAGTTTTCACTTCTAATTTAAGGTAAATGGCTAAATCCCCCTGATGTTCCAGAAGAAGCAACAATTCAAAACTTACTGTTCATTGAAAATGACTAACTTTTTATCATTGGGACCAAACGGGTTGGGTGAGATATAAGAATCAACCCAACAATGATCCTATCTAAGTCTGAAGAGAGTATTCACCAACCTAGTTTCTTTTTAACAGTTCATAAGCTGAGAAAAGAAGCAAAATCCATATGTAAAAACAGAGAAAGTTCAAGACTTTATTACAGCATCCATGGAGTTACACACAAGAAGAAAAGGGAACTGAAATTTCTCAAGTATCTGGCTATTGCAGTAACAAGAGGATGATAATACAACACACAACAAAAAGGTTTTCAGACGCAACACAACAAGAGAGAAACCATGGGATCTAACCATCATTGAGCTACAGATCTAACTGGTGAAAAAGATGAAAATTACAAATGACAAAGGTCAGGAGGATACTGAAAGAACCTGAGATTGTAGGCCACATTTGGTCTTCTTTCTCCACTCTTTCATCCTCTCCTTGCCTTTTTACTTTCAAGCCATTGAATACAAAACGCCTTCCCTGTTCCGAACAATCTAAGCCAAAGCTTTCAATGTGAGTGGAAGCTTTGACAAGCCCTAGCAAAATGTTTTCTTTTTTAGTTCAACTAACAAGACAGCCTGAGCTTGAAGTAAAAAAAAAGACAGACTTTGTAATAACCTGGAACCAGAGGATATTGTCTGAATTGTTAACGATGGCGAGAAATGGAGGAAGCAGATGACGGTTTGTTGGAGAGACCATCTTCCTGCTCCTCTTCTTGTCCCTGAAACCGTGCTGGTACGCGAAAACCGGAAGAGAACTCACCTTGGTGAACCGGCGGAGGAACATGATGGTGGTTGAGATCGTCGGTGGAGATGGATTGATGGTGGTGAGGATCAAACCAAGCACGGATCATGGGACTGTAACTGGACTGAAGGGGACCCCTCTGTGAATAAAACTGACTTTGGCCAAGTACTGGCTGAAACGACGTCGAAGTAGCCGGAGGAGCAAAGAGAAACCCTCCTCCTCCTCCGTTTCCTGTTTCTGTTGCTGCTCCGCCGCTGTTCCAAGCCACCAGTCTCTGAATCCTCCCGAATTCTGACGACTGCTGCTCCCAATCATACCCTAGCGGATTGCTCTGTCCGTAGAACAGAGCAGGCTCGGCGGCGGCGGAGGCGGCGGAGGAGTGGTGGTTATGGTTATGGTGGTGGAGAAGCGACGTTGGACCGTCCGGGAAAGAGTGCAGCGAGAGACGGAGATCTTGGTTATGGCTATTAGTTCTTGAAAGCAAATCCGGCGGCTGATGATGATGGTGGTGGTGGTGAAAGTTCTGCATAAGCTGCTCCGGAGGAGGAGCTTCCGTGGAAGAGCCAACCACCGGAAAAAACGACTTTATAGTGTCAGCGATCGAATCCGAATCCATCGACGGCGGGAGAAAACTCGTCTCGTTACCGTTATTACTCCGATGCTCTCCTACTCCGTCGAATCCACCGAACTGAAGTTGCGGCGGCGGCGGCGGCGACGGAGAGACATGAGTTTTCGCGGCGGCGGTTCTTCTCGGTTTGGCGTTTGCGGCGGCGATGCGCATTGCTTCGGCGGGGTTCCACGGCGGAAGCTGAGCGAGCTCGTCGATGGAGGTTTTAGCCTTCTTGATGAGCCAGTCAACGGCTTTGCTCGGCCTGTCGAAGCCGAGGCGGTCTTGAACATCGTAAAACTGAATCGCCGTGTGAGCAGATAGCCTCACGCGCCGGTCACGTGGTCCTTTGGCCGTGCAGACTTTGCTGTGCCGATCTTTCCTCCCCGTGGAACGCACAATGTGGCCTCCTTGCACCTCCACTATCTCCCCGCAGCCGCCGTTCGCCGCCTCCGAGGTAGCGCGGCGCCTCATTGAAGGCGGAGGGTGGAGGAGGTGGTGAGGTTCGTCGTCGTCTGCCATTGGTTGAGCATATTGAGGAAGCTCAGGGTCGTCTTCTTGTTCTTGGTCGAGGCGGCGACGGCGGAGAGGGCGGTCGTTGGACGGTGGGGAATCCAGAGTAGCTCAAAGAGGATGTAACTCACGCATACTTGCCCTAAACCCTAAAAAAGTGGAGAAAGATAGATAGAAGAAGGACAAGAAAGAGGATTTTTTTTTAGAAACTGAAGACTAACCCATGTCTGAATCTTTTCTCTTTACTTCTTGTTTAAGTTCTATGTAATTGGTAGAAATAAGCAAAGAAGGAGACCAAACAGATGAAGCAAGAGAGGAGAGATGGAGAGAGAGAGGGAGAGATATGTGTAACTGACCAATCAAGAAATAAACCCAGAGAAAAGCTTTTTTTTTTGATATTCCTTCTTTTTTTCTAGGGAAGATTTAAAGAGATGGTAAAAAGGAAGTGAAAGTAAAGAGAAGAAAGAAAAGAGGAGAGTAGTGTTGTGGGTTGATGATGACAGTGTTTTGCTCTCTTTAAAGAATTAAAGATCTCTTCTCTTCTCTTCCCACATTCAATTTTCCTTTTTTTTTCCCTTTTTATATTTCATTACGCTTTGCTTTAATAATATCTATTATCATAAATTACAAAAATGTTTCTTTCTAATAAAATATTAAATATTAATTTTGACAAAAGAAATAAGATATGACGAGTAGCAGAAAGTGAAAAACAACACAACACATTATTGATAACAACAAGGACCGAACCAAACAACAACAACGCATCTTAATCCGTAAAACAGATTTGATAACGACACGATGTCAAGCCTAATGCTCCATAACTAGATGAGAAAAGAAAAACGGTTAGTTGTCATGAGCTACCAAAACCCTGAATGCAATGGTTCCTATAACTTCCAACATATAATTCAGAGTGAACTAAAGCAGAAAATTCAACCATGAACCCCAAAACATGTAAGGAAAAAGAGATCATGGTGGTACAAAGAAGAACTGAAAACCGATGATCATTCGGTAGATTGTGCTGGAGATTACCACCACCTTTACATTCTATCAGGATTGTGTGCACCCATCTAACTAGGGGTGAGTACGGATCGGATATCCAAGTTTTTCAAGATATTTGTGATTTGGTTCGAATGTTACGAATATCTAATTTTGGTATTTGCTTTGATTCGAAAAAATACGGATATCTAGAAAAACGGATATCCGGAAAATAAATAGATATTTGCGGATATTTATGAATATTTACGAATATCTCATCCATTTTGATTAATACAAATAATCTTAAAATTTTGATACAAATTTGCTTTGCAAAAATATTTTTTTGTATGATATATAAAGTAACAATTAAAAAAACAAGTGAATTTACATATTTTGTAATTTTTAAGTTTAAGTTACAATTATAATAACACAAAATTTAAGAAAAAAATATAATTGTTATAAATTTCTTCTCTCTTTTTATGTAATACTTTTATATAATTAATAATGTGAATAGAATTATTCAAAATCATGTGCTAGAATAGTAATTATATTATTTAATACATTAAAAAATTTAAATATAATCAAGATATACATATATTTTTATATTTTTGGATCGGATCGGATATCCGCTTCCCAAAATTTTAATTTTGTGATTTGCTTTGATTTTAACGGATATTGATTTTTAGTATTTGCTTTGATTCGAAAGTTTATGGATATCTGGAATTTTTGGATCGAATCGAAACGAATAACGAATCAAATCAAATTTAATGGATAAAATGTCCAGCCCTACATCTAACTACATCTCTTATAGAAAAAAACAGATAGATAAACGGATAACTCTTATGGAAGAGACAAAACCAATGATTAATCTCGGAAGCTGATGCCTAGCTATCGGAACAAAAGACACATTAAGCTGAAACCGTCGTCAAGACACTAATACTCAAGACACTAATACTAAGAGCACCCCCATCAAAGGTTCATATGGGGATTCACACGTTTTGCAAAAAAAAATATTAAAATAAAGAATAGTGATGAATCCGCCTCTTGTAGGTTTTTTGCGGTGAACCCGATTCATTACTGTAGTGCAGGCCCCTCGACACGTGGCGACCCGTGATTCGTCTATTTTTTTTTTATAAAAAAAATCAAAAAGAAAACAGTTTAATAATAAAAAAATTGATTGAACTCCTAGAGGGGTTTCATTGATGTGCATGCTCTAAGCCGCTAAGATTATTTGAGAGGCCATCACCACTTTGATTCGAGGGGTGAAAGACCACACGGCAGCCAAAACCGAAGCTTGAGCACACCAGGGACCAAACACCAATGCGACGCCACCATAAAAACCGATGATGACAGACCAGTAATTTTACCCGATATTTTAACTAAACTAAAATAATTTTAAATATTTTTCTTATACCATTCTCAATATTTTTAGTATGTTTTTTTCATAATCTTTATATAGTAAAAATTCTGTAAATTAATATTTTATAAATTAATAAATACCATATATATGTTTCTCTAGTCCCAAATTGGATTTATTAAAAATATGACATAAATCGATAAGATAATAAGATAACATTTGTTTAGAAAATCCTATGTAAATATATACTCTCACTAAAATTACAAATTAATAATAGTTATGAATACACATTTTATATAGTACAACCAACTATATCCAAAACCACATTTAAATTATATAGAAACATATTTTATGTATACTTCATAATATAATAAACTAATATAAATGTCGAATTTCAACAAATTGATTAGTATATACATTAAAAGTAAATATATTTTATTTTAGAAATATTATATCTTTTATATAAAGAAAAAAATATTTTTTTACAAACTAACAAATCTATAAATTAATAAAATATGATAGTCCTAACATTATTAACTTATAGAGTATTTACTCTAATTCATGATAGATTATGTTTTTCGAATTTTGAACAGCATGAATTATGATATATATGCATAGATAAACTTTGAAATAAGTCATTGGAAATTAATGATCTTTCTTATTGTTGTAATTTTTAATAATCTTATAATTTATGATAAATAACTTTTTAAGATTTTGAACTGCAAATTTTATGATATATATACACTGATAACTAAAATTTTAAATAATTCATTATTGGATAAAGGAGCTTTTACATTTTGTTTCTTTTTGGTTAATTAAAGGCTAGCTGTTTCCCAAATTTGTTTATATATTTCTTTTTTTAATGATGATTTATTATAAGATTACATTTATAAAAAGATTCGAAAACCGACAATACTACATGCCTTATTAGGATTTTTATTTAACTGCATCATCAAAGCCGTCATATGAAGATTCACTCCTGACAACCGACAATACTGCATTATAAGAATTTACGCATAATTGCATCATCTTAACCGTCCTATGAAAATTTACTACTGACTAGATTTATTTGCACCATGTTGAAGATTCTTTGTAAACCTCTCCGGGACTTGAAACCTGAATTATTTGTAATCTACAATGAATTATGGGATTTGAATCCCAGACTTTAGTGTAAAAAAACTTTAAATTTTAATCATTAGGCTATGGTGATACCACAATTTATTTATATCTTGATTTATAAAAATATGATTTCAAGATAAATATGTCCATTTTTATTTGCACTCCATACACATAATTATTTTTGTCAACAAAATACAAATTGTATTAAAAATTACTAACCAAACCGAAATTATATACCTATTTTATACATGCATAATTTTAAAAATATCAAGTTTTCCTTACGTTCCAAAAAGATCTATCTCTTAAATAAATAAATTGTTTTAAAAATATACATTTTCAGTTAAGGGAATAGTTAGTTATAAGAAAATAATGTATCAATCTCTATAATATTATTTGAAAAGTCACTTTCTTATGTGTCGCGCTCACGTTAATTATTACGCTGGTTGATTACTATGATACCCCTAATGAATTAAAAATACATTTAAATATTATTATTTCCTTATTTTTTCCCAAATAACAATATAAAATAAAATGGAAACATGTATAAAGTTTACAAAATTATTTAAAAACGAAATTATAAGTATATATAAATATGGTTTCATAAAAATGGAAAGTTCACAAAATAGTAATATTTAATTTAAATATATTTTAAATAACATAAAATATAATTTTGAAGTAATAAAATACTTTCCTTAAATCTATATCTTCTTAGATAAAAAAAAAATATTTGTAGATAATGTGATTTTATAAAAAAAAATTACACACATATAATCTTCATGATATTAGAAAAAAAATATTTTTCCTTTACAAAAATAATTATAAACAATAAAATATATATCTTTTCAAAGTAATAAAATTTGTTTTTATATATCTATCTATTTTCTTAGTTACATAAAATAATGAAGTAACATAAACCGATATATGTGTAATTAACAGAAAAATAATAATTATAATTAGTATTATTTAAATATTTAAATATTTTTAAGACAACAAACAACTTAATATATTTAAAATAAAATTTTATAATTGAATTCAGAGAAATAGATGGAGTCCAATATGTAATGTTTAAATCGACTATAAAAACAAAAAAAAATCGAATAAATATAACATATCTAAAATCATATATATAATTAAAGTAATATAATATTATTAATGTAAATTATATAAATTAGTTTTTATTTTATAAATATTTATGCCCGTGCATGAGCACGGGAAGATCACCTAGTTAGGATAAATTGTAAACTTAGAAAAATATAATTGGGGTTATTGAAGTTCTATTGGTTTTAAGTTAAGGGAATAGTTAGTTATAACAAAATAATGTATTAGTATAATTTCCTATATTTTTTAATGTGTAAAAATTACAAAACATACATTTTTGAAACATACATGTTTCAACTGAAATGTATCGTAATTGTTTACTACGTTGCTGTAGGGAGTTGAAATTACTGGAAAGAACAAGTTTAATATTCAACATTCTACGAATGAATAAATACCCTAGAAGAAAAAACATATGGTGGTGGCTGGGTCAATGGTTCAATTCAAGCTTTCGTGCATCTCCGGTTTCTTTTCGAGGGTTGACTGACCCATATACATTGTGGAACTGTACAAAAGTCTCTTTGTTTTTTTGATTGATGCTCTCCACTTTCTCCACCTTTTTTGTTCTAAAGAATCTCAATAGTTTTAACTAAAGCAGATTTTATTCGGAAAATCGGTACTTGATCACATACACACAAGCTAGGATACAATGTAAACGCTCTTCGTGTTAATTAGTCTTATACGCTTTAAACACCTCTTTCTACAAATTTTCATTTCTGATACTCTTTATATTTTACCATGCATGTCTTATATTCTTTGATCTCCTAATGCTTCCCTTGAAACTAGAAAAGATACATAATATTAATATCTTTGTAATTTGTTCTAACGTCCTCCTTCTTTGAATTCTTTCGTACGTTTGGATACAAAATATTTTGTCCGAATATTGGTTTAAGCCGTAATATGCATCTAAGTATGTAACATAATTAAACGCATATATAAATGTATTTTGAATAATGAGAATTAGGTACTAATAAACTCTAATTAATAAAGGATAGTAGATGACAATTTATAAGCTTCAACGCATATATTTCAAATCTTAGAAAGTTCGAAAATGATAATTGGTGGTACTCCATAATGCTTTCTTGAATCCCAGCGAACTAACTACAATTACAAATTTACAACCGTCGCACTACATATCTGGAGTAGCAAGAATAGTATCTCCGAAATGGTTAAAAAAATAACAACAATAGTATCTCCGAAATGGTTAAAACGAATAACAACAGAACCTTTGTTGAGAAATGATGGTTGGGACATATCCGGAAATGGACCAGACCACATCAGTCTCACTTCAGTCCAAGACCAGGCGACAAGCACCTTATCCTTATCCATACCAGGCGGCCAAGACTTGTCATTATCCTCCCTTGTATTTATCCATATGTTGTAGTTATCCTAATCATTATAGGATTAGGATAATCATCCCCTTTA
>CAKOAT010048488.1:558924-602020 GCA_932364175.1 Eruca vesicaria subsp. sativa | reverse complement strand
GACTTGTCATTATCCTCCCTTGTATTTATCCATATGTTGTAGTTATCCTAATCATTATAGGATTAGGATAATCATCCCCTTTATTGTTGTAATCCTTATCTCCTAAGGAATATGCTTATTCTCTTGTATGTATATATATGTATGTGCACGTGATGAATAAGATATACAGAGTTACAACCTTCTTCTTTATTTCACAACAACCTTATTGTTGTTCACACAGTTTTATTACATTTTGAACATGAACACACGTACTAAAAGGTTTTTTTTTAAAAAAAATTGTTGAATAGAAGTTATTTTAACGGAAAATTAAAAAGTTGACGCGCGTATACCATATTGTTAAATTATAACTGTTTTATTAGTAGCATTATTTGTAGACTTTTAAACTATATTGAGTCTATATGCATACCTAACTAATTCAAACATACCTACTTGAATGGAATAATAATTCTGAAAGTGACATATTAGCATTATATAAATGGTCGGTCGATTGATAAACCTAATACGAACACTTTAAATAATTGTTCAAACAAAATATAATAATACTGTTTTGACATTATTAGGTTATTTAATAGAGAAAAGGAGAATCTGTGTCGTCATCCCACGGTTGCAAATTAATTAACTAAAATTAAAGAAGCTTTCCACTTTGGAAATTTGGAATTACAGTCACAAATCGCAACACAGCAAAGTACAATGATTAATATTCAAATGTTGATTCTGGGAGTTTATGTGAAATTCAACTATCAACACTTAAATTTAATATGGTTCACTATTAAATTATTTGACCACTTGGAGTATACAGTATTTTGTTTGTTATTTTACATTAATCTTCAGTGAGTTCTGGAGACTTTAGGTAATAACCGTAAATAGATAATTGGATGTTCTACAGAACGTCCAAGATCATTATATATAATCTCAATTACTCAATACAAATTATAATCAAATGAATCACAGATACAAGAGTCAACATGATGCTATCTACCGATAATATCTGTAAATATTGATTGAAATTTCAACGAAATTAACTATTACTGTCGATGATGTGACAAGGAGTAGATGACGGCGCTGGAAAATATGCGATACAAATCAACAAAACAAACTATAACGTCACGTGAAACATAAGACAATCTCGATCTTTAATGTTAGAAACTTGTGGATCCTTGCTGCCAAACGAATCACGATTCCACTCTAGTCGCTAACAAACATGTCTTCTGTATTCCTTTTGTGTGTATATGTTCAAGATTTTAGATAAAAAAAATGTGTGTTTTAATAAGTTTTTAAACAAAATACACCAAGATTTTGTGTAGATACACATGCAATCACGTCGTCAAAAACTGACCGGAACAGCATTTTGCTATCATCAGACACTTTAAAACATGAGGAGCTCAACCGAAAAAACTGTTTATGGAACTTGCCTCACTTTCATGTACGCTATGTATGTACAATGCATATTGATGCCTTTCGTGCATTATAAACGACAAGGCAGTCGACAATTTATAATAAAACGAAGAGGAGTGAAGGACGATATTTTTTTTTTAAATGTCATTGCTTGATTATTTTAAAGTTATTTTATCAAAATAATAGAGAATATCGTAACATATATGTCCTGAACATTTAAAAAAAAACATATGTTGTGAAAATAACACAAAGACAACTCATCAAAACAAAAGAAGACAGAGAGAAAGACAGACGTGACGTTGCATTGGCACGTAGGACATGACATTGCTACTTAATCATGATGACATGGCGACAGATGACAATGGTTCCACCTAAAATTAACACTTTACCTACATTACCGTTTGATTATCACTAAATCACGTTTTTACCCTTGACAGCCATTGTCGCTTGTTATCGACCATACCATAGTACCATTTGGATCAGTTCTATAAAATCCAGTTGTCTCCATGTTTCCTTTATTATCAAAAACATAAATTTTCATTACATTTTACTTTTGTTTTTTCGGTGTTTGAATAAAATATTAATCACCTTTTCTTCCGTCCATTCGCTATCAGATAATTATTTTGTTTTGTTCGCTATTATTTGTCACTATCTGACGGTCTCTATTCATTTACTACTCATATTTTTCAAAGTTGTTGTGTTTATCCTCCAATATTACCTCAAATATATTCTAGAGACCACGTTTATACCGACTGATAATAGTTCAAGAAAGAAATATCCGAATCTCTAATATAAGTGTTGTATTTATCCTCTAATATCACCTCAAATATATATATATATACTACTGTCGTTCTGTGACTCGTTTGGTTATAACTTTCTTTTTACTGAAATTTGGTGACAAGTGTATTGTTTAAATATAATAAGAAAGAAAAATAAAAGTTAGACATTGAGAAGAGACATAATGTCCTTTCACTTTCTCACTTCTTTTGACATGTATTTACTCATCGAAGTAAGAAAATAAAAACTCGACAGAAGGGCTCGTGATCCAATAATACAAAACAAGTACACTTTCACCTGTTCGTAAATTAAATCTCTACTGCAAGGCAGACAAAATTCAACTTATGTCCAAGAGATGCAACTCATATACTTTATACGTTAACACGAATTTATTTACAAATAATGAAAATACAATAATAAGAGAGATGCGAGCAGTTTACAGTGTTGGTGAATTTTTCAATATAGGTTTGTGGGCTGAGATGTACAGATTTGGGCCCGATACACTCTGTTCTCGTTCAGATTCAGTCATTGGGTATCTAATTAACATACCGTGATGGCACAACTTCTATGCAGCTCATGGAATCTGAGAGCTAACATGTTGGCTGAGAATAGATGCAGAGCGATTCTAAGGGAGGCAATGTGACAGGCTGATGTCACAATAAGTTGACACTATCGTTCTTGAGAAAGGTTTCTAATAAAAATTTTGAGCATCCATATTAGCTTATACATGTTTGGTAAACTGTAACTTAAGACTAACTCGACCCAAAAAGAGCCAAACAAAGACACAAGTATGAAAGATGCACTACATTCCTGCTTTTATTTTAGAAACAGATACTCTCAAGATGGGTTTAGGACATGGAACTAAAATAACAAAACGCAAGAGTAATCAAGTTATAACCACGCATTGTTACTCAAGGATACCAGACTGATAAAACACTGAAGACGATAGGAGTTTTTAAGTCTTGTTATTTCACTCTCACTCACTTCCTCAGATTATCTATACATCGTCCAGAAAGCATGATTCAAAGAAAACCCACCACTGCTTCAGATACTTTTAACCCTGGTACGGGTTCCCGCTGCCATCCCGGTTAGGTGGGTAGTTGTTCTGGTACTGTGGCTGCTGCTGCTGGTAGTTGTTACCTGACCATCCTGCATTTGGTGGACCTCCTCCCATGTTGTTCTGCGCTGGTGGTGCTCCTCCATAGTTCGGTGGTGGAGGTGGAGGCGCTCCTCCATAGTTTGGTGGTGGTGCTCCTCCCATGCTGTTTTGCGGTGGCACTCCTCCGTAATTTGGTGGTGGTGGTCCGCCATAGTGAGGTGGTGGTGGTACTCCTCCGTAGTTTGCTGGAGGTCTCTGTCCTCCCATGTTGTTATGTGGCGGTGGTGGTCCTCCATAGTTAGGTGGAGGCCTTTGTCCTCCCATGTTTGGTGGTGGTGGTGGTCCACCGTAATTCTGCCCCATGGGAGGTGGAGGAGGTGCAGAGCCTCCCATAGGAGGACGTTGGGGAGGAGAGCCTCCTGCCATGTTCTCTCTTCTCCTCTCAAAGTTTCTGCTTCCATCAAATTTTTTTGGACGGTCATTGCGCCTGTTTCTTTCATTAGCTCTTGCGTTGTTCCTTATCCATTCCTCGTGGTACTTTGGATCATAAGGAACAGCTTTCCCATCAATGAAAGGTTCTCCTGAAAGCCAATGAATTAAGTTAAGTCTCTAATGAAATCACTATAAAGATGTAAACTCTCAACAAATAGACATCAATGTGAAATTCTACTACACAAGTCGGAAAACTGATATGCACCCAGAGTTATTTCAAAAAGTGTTAGTTAATTAGTAACAGAAGTTCGCCAAATGTTCCTATCTAATACAAGTGCCCTGAAGCAAGAAACGAATCAGAGTTGAAGAAAAGTTAACTAACCAACAAAGCGAAAACTAAACAACAGATACTTGCCCTTATCAACAGTTCAGAACCAGTAAGTAAAATGGAATAACAAAGCAACTCTACACACTAAGTATTACCTCCATAGTCTTTGTTCCTCACATCAAGGTAAGAATCAGGAAGAACCCAACGCACCTTCGGCAACTCTGTACAGATACAAAAAGCAATTGGAAAACCTTAAATTGGGAAAAAAGTAAAACCAAAAAAGGTAAAATCACCTTTAAGCTTGTGAGAGAGATCTTCAGACACGAGAGCTCCAAAAGCAAAGTAACACCTAGTCGAAACAGAGTAGATCTTCATCCTCGCTTCTTCTTCACTACAACATTCAAAAAAACCAGACACAAGTGTTTCAAAACAGATTCCAACTAAACTAAACAGATCACCTCATATAATCTTAAACCCTAAACCCTAAACCATTTCCATAAAGGAACAGACTTTTTGGAAATTAGGGTTTTACCTGCCAACAATCTGAGCTAGGGTTTTGATATAACTATCAATAATCTCATCTCTCGTGGGATCTCCCTCAGGCGGATCCACAACCACAAGCCAATGCTCGAAATCGCAACCATCGAGCAAAATCGTCTCCTTCGGTGGCCTATTCGACCAGTTCGGGTTCGGATCGTTCAGAGAAGACGACGTAGCCTGCGAGGAAAGACCTTTGACGGACACAAATCCACCGCGGAAGGCGGAGGATAAGGCGGCGACGAGGGGACGGGACCGGGTAAGGAGAGAAGTCGCCGGAGTTTTGGCGAGAGGAGCAGATGATGAGGCGAAGGAACGAGTGAAGAGAGAGGAGAGTGATTTCGCCGGACGGCAGAGGATGGAGCGAGAAATGGAATGCGTCGCCATGGAAGAAGATGCAAAAACCCTAGAAAATGTGGTGAACAGATTAAGGCAAGGGTTTTGCGAAGGGTTTAATAGTGTGTACTGATACGAGGGTGTTTTCGGTATTTCAGAGACGAACAAAATATCAACGAAATCTTCGGTCGTATACCTTGATTTTTTCAGATGTAACAAAAGTGGCGCACAACTTTTACATATTATCCACTACTGATATTACTGTAGTTAGCTTGCCATTTTTTTTTGTGTTTATTTTAATTAGGGGTGGGCAAAATACCCAAAACGAACCAAACCAAACCGACCCATGAAACTTAAATTGATCTAAACTGAACCAAAATATATGTCTAAATCATTTGGTTCAAGATTTTATCAACCTGAATGGTTCGGTTTAGTTTGGTTTTTAACCGAACCAAACCAAAAAACCGAAATATTTTTTAATTATATTAAGTAAGTATAGTAATAATATTAGGGTTAATATATTTAACTATTTAACCTAAATAACTAATAATCTTATATATTTTACTTCTAAATACAACTAAAAAATGAATCTATACATTAACATCAAAACTGAATATTTTTATAATTTTATATTAAGTTTGAAGATAATAATAATTTTTATTGGATTATATCTTTCTACATAGTTATTGTGATATTTGGTTTTACGTTTAAATATGAAGAAAATGCCCATCCCTAATTTTAGTACTGTATAATTTATGCCCATATCTTTGGTTTTCAAAACTCCATATCTTTGGACGTTTTCTTCAAAACTAGATCATTGGTTTTACGTTTAAATATGAAGAGAATGCCCATCCCTAATTTAGTATAATTTAACTATTTAGACGTTAATTATAATTATTGAAAATCAAGAATTTCAAAACTCCATATCTTTGGTTTTCTTCAAAACTTTCAACCGAGTAATTAGCTAAACCTATGATCTCAAGGGGTGATTCATCAATGTACCATGGCTTAATCATTTGCTTATGATAGCTGAAAGCGGTAATCAGATTTACATTACACACCGGACCTTCAAACTCGGAAGTTGATGACTGAAACTCTGCTTATCCAATCTAGAGCTACCATACATCCTTCAAACCCATGCAAAATGGGCTGCATCTTTTCTCACTCACTGCTCACCGGCAGTACAAATCCATGACCGGTGGTAGTTGGTGGTGAAGAACGCCATGGCTCTGACTTGGATTCGTCTCAGGTAATGTGCGGCGTTGGACAAACATGAAGAGGCTTAACAGAAGTGATGATTTGGAGGCGACAACGAGAACTCTTAACTTCACGTACGTGCAAATAAGAAAAGAATAACAACACATAAGAAGAATAGTAGATAAACATGGATGTACGGAAGAGATGAAGAAGAAGAAGAAGAAAAACTAGAGTTAACCTCATGAATGATGGTGATGTGGCTAGGGTCACACAAAGAGGAGATGCATACGTTTTTTGGTATATAGATTTTTTGAACTTTTAGTTAGATTTAAATGTGAAAAGGTGCCCAATGGACCAACCATAGAATCAATCTTACAACTTATGTGACTAAAACCAAATTAATAAAAGCCCTACTAAAACCAGAATTTAAAGAACCAAATTGAACCAGACAATACGATGTCCACTTGCAGCCCAAGTTAGAAACTGAAACGTGAATAAAATTAGGCGGGATCTATCGTCGATGAAAAGAGACATCCCATATTCTCAAGAATCGAATTAATGGTTTGATTCAATTCATAATTAATTAGAAAATAAAACCTAATCAAAATGAGAACTATTGATAATACAAACTAAATAAAAATATCCAAACAAATTAAAATAATATATTTAAAATATATATACATTCAAAATAAGATCAAGCATAAATACATTTTAACAATAGAGATAAATGGTCAAATGCATACAAATATAATAATTTATAATTATAAAACAAAAAAGGAAATAAAAATATTAACTACAATAATATAATGTCATAAAACACATAAGAACTAAAACATAGATATAAACAAATATCAAAGATTTAAACCAAATACATAATATTTCCGCATATATTAAAGAAATTTAACATACTCTACCTCTTAAACTGCCAGTATGATTTGTTATTGACATGCTTTAACACTCTAATAATCTATTTTTCTTTATACAATTCAATATTTGGTCAAACAAACCAATTTAAAATTTGTGAGATTACAACAAATACCCTTTGTGAAAAGCTTAATTATAATTAATTTGTAAGTATTCCGCCTAAATGACCGTAGAAAATGTGATCATGTAATGTTCAATCCAATCCTACAAATTATAATCATCAAAACCACATGTCTACTCTTGAAAGACCAAATTATATTAACTTATAATTAGCCAACCAATTATGAATTCATAGTAATCATATAACAAGAACACGACCTACATCTTATCCACCCAATATAATATGTCATTCGTTGCAATTTATTAATAACACAAATACGAAATTAAACATAATTAATCTTAAGATACATTATCCCCCACAAAACCTAGCATTGTTTAAAACGATAAACATAATATACACTACTCGGTCAAAGGTTATACAAAGAAAATATTCACTTATATAGTTATATACATTGGACGTAAAGAATATCATGCGCGTAGCGCGGACCAACCCTAGTTAGTATATATATAGAATGAATTTTACTTTAAAAATGGATGATTGCTAAATATGTGATGAGAGGAAATTTTTTAAAAGTACCATATATTCTTTAATATGTTTATAAGTATGAACTGTTGATTTTTGGAGAAGTGTTTTTGGCCAAATAGGTCATGTTATTGCAGTTTTAATTTTAACTGGAATTTGACTTCATATTCAGTATTTTAGAATGAAGGTAATTTGTTTTTATAAAATAATTTGAAATTGGTAAAATAAATCTTTTTTCTTCATACAAACCTCTCTAACTATGCGAAAAGTTAATGATTCGACCATAAACTCAGTAGAATAACCTTTGTTTATTATTCTTTTTATTTAATACATAAAATTCACACTCCATTCAAGCCAAAAGCTCACATTACAAACATAGCGACTCATCATCAACAGAAAGATACATATAAAGCCCCATTTATTCACGTCCCTTGCAGGCTCACACGTTGCATTCTTTAGAATTTACACAAGTGTTCCCTTGGCGAGCTGAACAGCTTTCTCTCGCCCGTAAAACTTCTCAACGATCGCAAGTGAAAACTCCATTGCAGTCCCTGGAGCTCTGCTCGTTATCACATTCCCGTCCACAACAACTCTGTGCTCAACGTGACTCTGGTCTGACAGTTTGCTGCTCACCGCTGGGTGTGTAGTTGCCTTCTTACCCTATATACAAATTAACTTGTCTTATATTATATCTCATTTTTTAATAATAACAAAAGAGAGATACTTAACGTTTTCACAATTCATGTACCTTGAGTAAACCATGATTCTCTAAGGCGTAGACAACTGATGCGCATATTCCTCCGTAAGGTTTGTTTGCTTCAGCTTGTTTCTTTAACATGTTCACTAGTTTCTCGCAACTTGCTAATCTTGGAGCACCGTTAAGACCTCCCTGGATGTGTTACATCAAAGAAGTTAGCTTTTTTTGTTTTTGTTATATTTTAGAATGAATGTATTTGAAAGTAAAGCTACTCACAGGCAACACAATCAGATCAAACGACTTCTCTGCAACCTCATCAAGAAGCACATCTGCTACTAACTTAGCTTTGCGAGATCCTACAACTTCTAAACTGTTACCAACTGCAGCAATCACGACATTTGCTTTTACCCTCCTAAGGATATCTACGAGCGCAATAGCTTCGATTTCCTCTGAGTCCTCTGCAATAGGAACAAGAACCTGAAACAGGAAAAGATTATCTTTCTGACTTTTGTCCATCAAAACAGAGAATGTCTAAGAGTATGTTAATGAACCACATAAGTACCTGTGGAGTATCTTCAAACGACCAGGTCGTTTGGTTAAGGTCGGTGAAGGTAAACTCCTCACCAGGATTAGGACGAACCATCTGATGTCAAATAACAGAACAAGTAAGTCTAGGAGGAGAAAACAGAGCAAAGTTTGAACTCAATAGCTTAATTACTATGCTGCTTCTAATTGAAATCAATCACAGAGATTAATAAAAAAAGACATACCAAGATACGTGAGACTTCATCAGCTTTCTCTTTACCAAACAACTGCTCAATAAGAGTGATGGAGAATTCAATGGTGGTTCCTGGTCCTCTACTTGTTACAATCCTTCCATCTATCTCCACTCTTGACTCACTTGCAGTGGCACAAGTTGCCGCCAGTTTCTCCATGAAAACAGGGTAACCCGTTGCCTGCATGCAAGTAACCCCAAATTAATCCAACAAGAACTGAAAACAAGGTAACAATAATAGTAACGCTGTTTGATACAGAGCGCTTGTGACTTACTGTTTTGCCTTCTAGGAGACCCCAAGTACCAAGAGCCAAAGCAGGAGCACAACATATAGCTGCGTTAAGTCTTCCATCTGTGTCTTGTTTCTTCACCATGTTCTCTAATGGTTTGCAGTTTTTAAGAGTCTCGCCACCGGGAAGCCCTCCCTTTTTACCAGTCATATAATCAATATTAATATCAATCAAACATCAAAGGAAATTATTCTATGAACTAGTTTTATACATGCATAGAAGAAATCAACTTTTGTAATTGTAACCAACGTTCTTGGTGGGAAGTAGTACTGAACATGGCTAGTGATAATTGGTTAAAGAAAAAAACTTACGGGGAGAACAATAAGGTCGAAAATGGATTCGGTGATATCAGAGAGGAGAGTATCAGCGACCATCTTGATGCCATGACAAGCATCAACGCCAACTTTATCTTCCACGGACGCAACCGTCACGTCAGCACCACCTCGGCGCAACACGGTGATCATCGCCACCGCTTCTAGAGGCTCAGTACCATGAGCAATAGGGATCATAACCTACAAAAAAACTCGAATCATCAAGCGAAACTCCCAATAATAAAAGGAAAAACGACGTACGAGGAGGAAAACAATGATCTCTTACCGTCTTAGTAGATGAAGCCATAGTTTCAAAGATTCGAGAGAGAGAGAACTGTTAGAGTTACAAAGATTGTATAATTGAAGAAAGAAAGTGGAGTTGGAGTTTAGTGAAGATGGAAAGGAGTGTCACTGGGTGGGGTTAAAATAGTGCAAGAGAGACTCCACTTACGACTTTCCTTTCTATCCATCACTTTGATCAAAAAGCTAGACGTACAAGTATGACGTGTGCAATGACGTAAGCACCTGGAGAAAAAACAGTTCATGAAGACGTGGCGAGTCTTGTGATTGGTAATAAGTGGAGATGTCTTTACTTTGAGTTTTACACGTCATCGTGTTGGATAAAGCCTAGTGTTCCACTTTGCTTTCGGGTAAACTAAGACGGCGTGTGGTTGGCGGAGAAAAAAGGTATCGGGACAAACGAGATCACGTCCCGGTTCTTGATATAGTTCATGCACGTGGTGATGTTCGTAGCAACTTGACACTTGTTAGCAGAGTAAACCGGATGAATGTATGCATGAACCGGGATATTCTTTTTTCTTGTTATAGTGTTCAAAATGGTTTGTGGTTGTCTTAGAGCATCCACATCAATGAACTCCCTTTTGGGGTTCATTGATTCAATTGTTTATTATTAAAAAAAATTGATTTTCTTTTTGATTTTTTTTAAAAAAAAAAAAAAAAATTGACCAACCGCGGGTCGCCACGTGTCTCGGGATCCGCGCTACAGTGATGAACCGGGTTCACTGCAGAGAGTCTGCAAGAGGCAGGTTCATCACTATTCCTTATTTTAATATTTTGTTTTTGAAAACCGTGTGAACCCCCATCTGAACCCTTGATGGGGGTGCTCTTAACGGGTCAAAAAAGTACCAACTCCCGCTCTCTAAATAGCTTTCACACAATATTCGTTAACCAAAAGAGATTATGATCCCATGAAATTATTGATAGCTCTAAAGATAGAGTGTGCATGATTTTGTTTGCATGAAGATCATTCTCTGGGGGTTGGGACTAAATTAAATCTATGAACTCTAACAAGAATCGAAGATCTTGCCTCGCCGGTAGAACTGTCTTCATTTCCCACCTGGACCAGTTATATATTGTTTGATTAGGAATTGAAACCCAAAAATCATAGTATTCATTTTATTTGAAGTCAAATAAAGTCTTGCTACTGCTTATCTATACACCGTCCAGAATCCATGATTAAAAGAAAAACCACGTCTGCTTCAGTACTTTAACCCTGGTACGGGGTCCACATGCCACCTCGGTTAGGTGAATAGTTTTTCAGGTGCTGTGGCTGCTGCACTCCACCACTCTGCTGCTGGTCGTTGTTGTTGTTACCTGAACATCCTGCATTTGGTGGACCTCCTCCCATGTTGTTCTGCGATGTTGCTCCTCCTATGTTGGTTTGTTGTGGCGCTCATCCCATGTTATTCTGCGCTGTGGCTCCTCCCATGTTGTTCTGCGCTTGTGCTCTTCTCATGTTGTCCTGCGCTGATGTTCTAGCGTGGTACTTGGGATTCTTAGGCACAACTTTCCCACCAATAAAAGGTTCCCCTGAAACCAATATTAAAACAAAAACGTCAGCTTAATCCACTTGAAAGATGTAAACTTATGAAATTTACTAGACTACCAGGGTCAATATTATTACCTTTCATGTCCTTTGTGAAACCCAACCCCATATCGTTATTGTTGTTACCTGAACATCCATAGTTTGGTGGACCTCCTCCAATGTTGTTATGCGCTGTTGCTCCTCCCATATTATTTTGTGGTGGCGCTCCTCCATAGTTTCTAGCAAAACAATTGCGACTTGTTTCTTTCATTTTCTCTAGTGTGGTACTTGGAATTCTTAGAGCATCCCCATTAGTGAACCCCTTATGGGGTTCATAAAGATTTTTTAATATTTTTTTGGTGGGATCGTTAACAGTGATGAACCCGTATTAATTATGTGCCTCCATTAGTGAACCCGAAATCCGGGTTCTTAGGAATAAAATAATTATTTTTTTTATTTTTTTGAGAAAAAAATATTATTCAATACAAAGAGAATATTGAAAAAAAAAATCGTTGTAAATTAATTTTAAAAGGTTTTATTGAATACATTGAGAATACATTAATGTTTAAAATTTTTTATTGAATACATAAAGAAATTGGAAACATACAATCATTATTCATTTTGATTACCAAACTTTTCCCATACATTTTCAACTAAATCAGCTTTCAAACGAGCATGTATCTGTGAATCCCTCGTTTGATTGCAAATGCCAAGCATATTACCGATATGCAAACTTGTTGTCCTTTCCACCTGTGAAATTCTGTCCTTTCCACCTGTGAACTTCTGCTTGACTCTCCTACCTCGAACTTTGATGTATCATACTGAGAGTATCCGTCTCGTTCGTTCTCTACTATCATATTAAGCAATATGACACAAGTTTTCATAATTCTTCCTATTTTTTCCTTGTCCCATTGTCGAGCTGGGTTTTTAATTATTGCAAACCTCGCTTGCAATACTCCGAAAGCATGCTCGACATCTTTTCTGGTCGATTCTTGATGTTGAGCAAAAAGCTCTGCTTTAGGACCTTGAGGAAGTGATTGATTGGATAAATGTCGACAATTTCAGATAAATTTTGTCCGTAAGGTAGTACGCCATACGATAATTGTGGTTGTTGACCTTGAATTTAACTTTAGGAGCTCAACCGTGTAAAATGTCATCAAAAACGGGTGATCGATCAAGAACATTAATATCGTTGAGAGTACCTGGTAAGCCAAAAAATGTGTGTCATATCCAAAGATCATATGATGCCACAGCCTCTAAGACACTTGTTGGCTTTGCTGAACCACGTGTGTACTGCCCTCTCCAAGTTGTTGGGCAGTTCTTCCACTCCTAATGCATACAGTCGATGTTGCCTATCATCCCTGGAAACCCGCGTACCTCTCCAACATCGAGTAGCCGTTGGAGATCATCCGCTGTAGGTTTTCTTAGATATTCATCTCCAAACAGTTGTATTATCCCATTAGTGAAATTGTCCAGACATAAAAGTGCAGTACTTTCAGCTAATCGGAGATATTCGTCGTACGAATCTCCGGATTGACCATATGCCAACATACGTAAGGCTGATGTACATTTTTGAAGTGTAGATAATCCGTACCTTCCGTGAGCATTTCTTCGTTGCTGAAAGTATGGAACTTCATTACTTAGGTGATCGGTAATGCGAAGGAACAAAGGCTTGTTCCTTCAAAAACGGCACCTAAACATTTCTGGTGGGTATGTAGAATTTTCACTGAAATAGTTGCTCCAGAGATGAGTGTGTCCTTCTCTTTCGATATAAACCCGCCTCATTGGCTTGGACATGAAGAATGGAGTCGATAAAATTATCAACTTGTTCGTCGAACATTTCTTCAAAAGCTTCATCTACTTCATCACTTGATGAGGAAGACATAGTTGAACTCTTCTTCCTTCCTACAAAAACCACAAATTTTAATAACCAGAAATTAAATTGTTAGTAAAGTTATATTAAACTCAAATTAATTAGATCGTAGTTAAAACTAATGAACGTTTTCGATTGTTAAAGTATATGTTATGATCCAATTATTGTTGATATTGTGTCAATACTAGACTACTAATTAAATTATATTATTAAAGTATATGTTATAAAAAATCATAGAGAGGAAGAGAATAGAGAGGAAGAGAGTAGAGTTGTTTTGTAATGAGAAATGAATGAATTGTTCACCTGCCAAAAACCCTCGTGATAGTTGGAATCAATGTGGGGAATAGATGTTTAAGTGAAAATGAGAAATGACTCAGTATGCAACATAAACAAAGAGAGACATATATATAGAACATCGACTAGAATGTGATTCAGACAACTATCACAGGTACATACACCTGTGAGTTTATGTTACAAATTCTTGAGACAACTATCACGGGTACATACACCCGTGAATACATAGTACAAAGCAGTCTTGAAACAGTCTGACTTGAAACACCCGTGACTACATAGTAAAAAGCACACTTAAAAAAAACAGACACATAGTACAACTTGAACATCCATTGACCTGTAACTTGAGCTGCATCCCGTGAAACAACTTGAGCATCCATTGACCTGCAACCATAACAAAACCGAACATATCAGTCAAGTAAAACAAACAAGACACTTTTAAATGAAGAACATATCAGTCAAGTAAAACAAACAAGACACTTAAATATAATTAACCTACCAAATCAAAGCATTTCAGCCACTAATTTGTTCTTGCGAGACACTTCTATATCAGAAAGTGTTTCTTCTTTCTTGGCTAGGAGACGTTCCATGATTTTTTGTTTGGATATGTTATTTTTTACTGCTAGAATGGTCTCTATTTGATCAAAAGCTGCTTCTTTGCTGTGTTTCTTGCGTTTGGCTGCTTCGCTAGCCTTAACACCAGGAGGTCTTACCTCTTCGTCCTCAACCACCACCTCTGCAGCTTCTTTCATTTTCTCCTTCGGCCCATCTCTGCTCAAGGCGTGTGATTCCATTTCTGCTCAAACCTTAGTTCCCTCCAACAATATTCTAGACTGAACCTTATCTTATTGTCGTTTAAGAAGATGTCATGTGCACGGTTCATGACATCATTCTCATTCTGGCCACTCCCTTGGTCCTTCAAAATGGCTTCATGACATCCCACAAACTTGCATACCTGCTCATTAACCCTTCCCCACCTCTGCTTACATGTACTCCACCCTCTTGGAACAAACCCACTTAGCTGAAGGCTTGAGTTGAAGTACTCCTCTATTCTCTTCCAAAACGAGTCTGCCTTCTGCTCATTACTGACAATGGGGTCCTTGCTGGTATTCAACCAAGAGGATTTCATATGTTTTTAAACTAGTTTAAAATTGATACGATAGAACAATTAACTATACCTACCAAACATTCATTGTAGAAGCTATTACACAACCACTTAGTACAAAGAGCAGTCATTACACATCAAATCAGTTTGCTTAACTTTTTTGGTTTAGTTTGGTTTAACTCTACCTACGATTGAACAATTAACTCTTTCTCGAACAAACTTCTCAAACTAGGATAGAGCAGTCATTACACAACCACCAAACATTAAAAGGATTGAACAATTAACTCTACCTACCAAAAATTCAATTTACTTTACAAATTTGTTCGAAGAAACCGAAGCAGTTTGCTTTACTTCAATTTAGTTTTGAAAAATGATAAATTAAGTAGAAACCGAAGCAGTTTTCGAAAAAATTTCAAACAACTTCTACATTTCAAATAACGCAAACATTTTGTGAACACACAAAGTTTAGTTGAGGATTACCTTTCATTTTCATTCGAAGCTGGCCTTCTCCAGATCAGCTACCTGCACTGTGAGACAATCAACCTGTCCAGATAGAGTTTTCACCTGTTCCTAAACATGGAAACATAAACAAAACAGTGTTAGCAACATAACTATAATTTTACAGAAATAAAAACCAATGAAACTACACAAACCTCCAGTTTCAGAATCTAGATTTTTAGATTAGACACTCCTTTGATCAACTTCTCAGCCTCGTCCATCCGCTTAATCAGAGTTTCGGTCTCCTCATGGACACCAATGACCCAAGGATGACGATAATTGAATCCGTCATCCTTGATTACAACATAGACATACATCAAAAACACATAAATGGAAAATAAATTTAGTTCGAGACTTAAAGTTATACCTCGTAGTTCACGCATGTGAAAAAACGCTTTCCAGGAAAAGTATCATACGCCTCTTTCCCCTCAACCTCGTTGATAATTCTCCCTCCACATGGACAGGTTCGAGGAATCCCGAATTGAGAATCGGCCATGAAGCCTAACATGTTGTACTCTTCTTTTTGCTTCTTAGATTGTCTTCTCTCTTCCGCGAGATCCATTTCTACAGACATGCAAACTCGATTTCAGATCGACGATAAACAAACCGTAAATCTAACCAGGAAGACGATAATGAAAACCTTAAATCAAACCAACTACACGATATACAACCCTTAAACAAAACCCCCATATCGATTGTGAACCCTTACTCAAAATCCCAAATCGATTTCGAATTGCACAAATCGCTATCTAGCCACAAAATAAAATCTATTTGACCGTGACTCTACTCGATACTAACATCTGGTCGTCGAGAAGACACTTTGTCGTATATTAGATCGAGAAAAGGGAAGAGATTCGGCGTCGCACGAGAATTCGCCGCAGAGAAAAAAAACCTTAGCTTTTGGAAAGAGGAGAGAAATGAGCCGACTTACGCGAAAACCCTTATTTTTTGTCCTATGCGCCGAATCGAGAAGCCAGTGAGAACACGACGTGTGGCTTCAACTCCTCTCTTGCGGGTTCATCACCAAGGCCCGGTTCACGGCAATAAACCCAATTTCCATTTTTTTAATCAAGCGGCCTAAGAACTCGAGCCCATGATCCGCCTTTGAACCTCAAATGCGGATGCTCTTAGGCACAACTTTCCCTGAAATCAATATTAAAACAAAAAAAAAAACAATTAAGTCACTAGAAATATGTAAATTTGTGAAATCTACCATAGAGTCAATATTATTATCAACTTAAGTCTCTTAATAGATCACCACAGGGTCAATATTCTTACCTTTCAGCTTGCTCTGCGGATTGTCCTTTATGAAACGGATATCATCATCCAACCCCATGCGCTTTGGTAATTGTGTACCCACGAAAGGCTCTACTATCCATCTTCTTGTTTTCCTAAGCCTTTTCCATCTTTATACCCCATTTGTTTCAAGAGTTTATACCCAATGCTAGGAGTACCTTTCTTTGGTTTATCTTGCTCCTTCTCCATATCATTCTCATTGCGCAAGTTATGCATAAACTCAGCAAAAGCTTGTTCCTCCTCTTCCAAAAAACGATTCGCTAAAGACTTCTTAATTATGTCCCCATGAAGTTTCCTGGTTTTGAATCTCACCACTCGGAGCAAATTTATCATTGGGACTGGCGTCATAACCATCAGACTTCCGACTGTTACGCTCTGGTTTCATATTTATCATCATATTGTAATGAAACATATTTTGTGCATTTCTATCGGTCAACATCAAATTGAGTTGTGGTTGAATTTATTTTTTCGTTCACCAAATCTTATTGCTTATGGTGTTCCAAATTTTTGAATCTTTTTGTTTAAGCTGTTCAAAATTTATAAATCATTTTGGTTCTAAGGTTATCTTTTTCTCTAACTCATTTTTAAAACTCCATGCATTTATATTTAGAAAAAAATTCACCCTTCTAAAAAAAATTCTCATCGACGTTTTTGACTTTAGGAGAAACATAATTGGATTGTCTTGAAAAAAAAGAGGGAACATAACTGGTAAATTTGTTTTGGTTCTAATGCTGCTATGATGCTAGTTTGTTACATGTTGCTTCATATGACTGTCACATGATGTGCTTTGCTTAAGCTAATTGACTATAATGAGTTCTAATGTATTATGATCTCTGTGGCCATTGATTTCCTTTTTAATTATTATTTATATTTTTTAACATCTTGTACCAAACACTTTTTCTATATATTTCTTGGCTAGCAGCAAAATGAATTGTGACTGAAGATTTTTCTTCATCTTAGAAAGTTAGAATCTTTACTGCAAATACAATAACTTTCAAGAGGATTAGTAAGAGATGAATTTAGGGAGAGTTAGCTGGTTTTAAAAACCAACATATTTGTTAATTTTATAAAGAGTTCTAATGAATTTTTCTAACCAAATCATTATAGTAGAATAGTGTTATATACTTTTTTAAAAAATGAAAAATTCATTAGAACTCTTTATACTATAATGATTTGAATAATTGTGAAAATATATGTAATATTTTAATAGCAAAAACTGAGTTTCTAATTCTAGACATAAGTATGAGGATCTCCCACATATGTATATAACCATTCTGTTGAAGGAGACATAATCTTATGGTGAAAAATGAAGATTTTATAGAATTTTTTTTTTTGGTAAAATAAACATAAACAAAGAGAAAATAAAAAATGAAAGAAAAATTAGCTGATGAATATAGTAGAAAGTGATAAACGAGGCACATAGAATTAATCTAAATCTAAACAAATACAAATTTTATTGTTAGACTATCAATAACAAGGAATTACTCATCAGATTCATTCCAAACAATAAATCAAATCTTCAGTTCTTCTTCTCATGAATCTATGCCATATTTCTTTTTCTTTATACTTTTTTGTTAGTTTTTGATGATTTATTTCTTATATAATTTTTATTTTTTTTATTATCTTAAACAAACACTTAAATCTTTAAATCATTAATAATTCACCAATTATTTAAATATTTTTTTTTGCTATAAGATTATAGTTTTCTCTGACTGGTTTTTAAAACTCAATGCATTTATATTTAGAAAAAAATTGACTTCTTTATACAAGTTCTGTTTGAGGTTAGTGAGTTTAGGAGGAACATAAGTGATACATTTGTTTTGGTTCTTATGCTGCTATGGTTCTAGTTTGTTATATTTTATTTTATATGATTGTCAGGTAATGTGTTTTGCTTAAGCTGATTGACCATAATGAGTTCCAATATAACATGTCTCTTTTGCCAAATCCATTTCTTTTATAATTCATATTTTTTATTATCTTAAACAAACATTTTTTTGGTATATTTCTTAGCTATGAACAAACTGAGTTGTCGTTGAATATTTTTCTTCATTTTAGAAAGTCGTATTCTTTACTGCATATTCGATAACTTCATATTTTATTTTATTTTCTAACAACTTTGCTATTAACAACATTTATCCTCGCTTATTGATTGAAAGATTATTTCTTCTACTTAACATAACTGAAAATTTTGTATACATCACTTTTTCATATTTGATTTAAAATTATAAAAACGTTAGAAACCTGATAATTTATGTATCACCGTTTTTCTTCTTCAAATCTTCTGTTAATTAAATGGGAGATGTGCCCAAAAAAACCATGGTCACCAACTAAAACCATAGTCAAACAAGAAAATAGGGGTTTTATAACGAAACCAGTTTTTAATTTTGCACTAATATCTCCAAAATAAAGTTATGAAGCCTGTTTGGTAAAATAAAGAAAATATTAAAAAGAAAAAAAGAGAGAGAGAGAGAGAGAGAAAGAATAGCCAATGGTAAGTGGAAACTGTAGAAAGTGATAAATGAGGCAGATTCAGAGGTGAAGTCCGTTAATCCAATTCCATCCAATGGCCTTTTTGAGGATTTGGGTTCTTCCGATTTTATAGAAAAGCTAACACCAAAAATAATAATCAAAGAGACAAGACACAGTCATAACCAAATCTGTGTGTGAGAGAGAGATCCAGGAGAGAGAGAGAGAGTGTGTGAGAGAGTGAGTGCAGAGAACGTGAAATTGAAAAATGCGTTCCTCCACTTGCTGAGAGAAGAAGAGACAGAGAGAAGATTGGGGTTCGAGACTTTTCATGAGGCACTGAGATTTTTTTTTTTTAGCATTCTTTGAGGAATACAACCCCCCAAATGTCAGATTCAGATAACCATTTGATCCCTTCTTCTGCATGCTGGTAACCTTATTCACATTTGCCCCCTTTTTGAGCTCTTGTTCGGTCTAATTAGCCTTAGGAAGCATCTCAAATCTGGTCTCTATTGGTTTTTACTATTCTTAAAGGTTTGGCCTTTCTAGGTTTGAATCTCTGTGTATCTGCTCTCGTTAGCTTTTTTGTTATGCAATTGTTCTCTTCCTCGATTTTGTTTGATTCTGAGAAATTGATTTGTAGGTTTCCAGTGATCTTGAAGGAAATAAGTAGACTTGCTTTTTATATCTCTCACCCTTAAGCCAAAATAGAAAAATGACTTGTTTGATTCATGTTTCAACCAATTCTAGTTTCCTTATTTTTTCCTGCCAAATTTTTGATTATGAGTTTTATCACTATTAAATTCTATAATCACAGGTAACTACTACCTTCCCCCTTGGTGAAATGGTGCATGCAGTTAGTTTGTAGAGATGCATACCGAAGCTGAGGTCGAGATGTCAGAAGATGATAGCTTTGAAGGGTCGTATGAAGAGCATCAGATATTCAGGGAAGTTTTCTTTCCAAGTGATTCCGGAAAGGCTACTACTAAAAGATGTCTTGTTACTGGAGCCATTACCTTCGAGTGTGATCCCAGTAACAATGTCAACTCCTCGCTGAGTTCAAACAATGACAACTCTGTGGTCACAAGTGGATATGCATGCCTTGAAGGCTCTGACCCGTCATCTGCTTCTAAGGATGGTTCAGAAGTTTACACAAAAGCTAAAAGAGCCAAGCTTTCTGGTAATAACAATGTGGATGAAAATGCTGATTTCGCCAGAGATATGATACCTCTCCGTTTAGTCGAAACGTCTAACAAGGGCGTCTCAACGAGCTCTTATTTGCTGAAGCAAAGCATAGAGAAGGGGAAAGAGGTTTATCTGAGTGGCATTATCTCACAAAAATGTGATGGAAAGGAGTTAAAGGCAATTGAGTCTCCTGTCTCTCAGGAGAGCTTTGCGACCAGAGTGTTCTCTACGCCTCATAGTGAGAAGTCTTACTTCCAACTACAGTTAAAGGATGGACCTAAAGTATCTACTAATGAGTTAACCATGTCTGAGACTTGTTTAAAGATTGATCCTAAAGAGGACCCTCGTCCTCTTCTCTACAAGTATATAAGCAAGTTGCTAGCTTCTTCCAGATGGAAAATCGAGAAGCGCCCAAGATCTAATAGTAAATACCCGGAAACTGTATACGTATCTTCACAGGGACGGAAGTTTCGTGAATTTGGGTCAGCTTGGAGATCACTAGGGGAGATGTTACTAGCTGGTCATAAATTAATGGATTCAGGTACTAAGAAATGGACAGGTATCAATGACTTTTGGTCTGATCTCTCGCTCACATTGTTGGACATTGAGGAGAACATGAAACTGTTAGATCTTGCAAACACACGAGCACTTTGGTGGAGTACCTTAGAGCCTTTTGTGACTGCTGTCTTCGTTGATAAGAAAGTTGGTTCTTTAAGAAAAGGAAATAAAGTTGAAGTTGCAAGGAATTCAGTTATTGAAAAGTTTAAGCAAGAGGATGCAACTTGTCTGAAATTAATCTCAGGCTGTCCTGAAAGTGTGCTGACAGTATCTGAGAGCAGTCTTCTTGTTTATGACGACAATGGTAACCAAGAGATTCATTCTGATCTTGAGAGGAAAAATACTTCTTCAAGACAAGAGAAGGATAACAGTGTTAGTAAGGAGGTTAGCAAGGTCGTTGAAGCTTCAAAACTGATAGCAGAAGGCATCCATGAAACTCTTCTGAGAAAGAAGACACACGGAAGATCGAAAAAAGTATCAGAAGCTCCCTTGGATTCCAATAGCCTCAAATGTCAGGATAAAGATATGGGAAACATCCACATCATCTCAGAGGAGAATCAAGATAAGAGGTTAAGGAATGATAAGATGAAGAATTCAAAGAAGGGAAGAAAAAAAGCTAGAAAGAACTGTAATCAAGATGATGACGTTTTCAAAACCAAAGGTAAGGGTGGATGTGCAATCAGATCAAGCCAGAAGAAGAAAGCTCAGAGATCAAAAGCTAGAACCAAGAAAAAGAACAATAAGGGAGGGTGTAGGCTACTTCCCCGGAGCACAAGCAACGGGGAAAAAGAATTTGGTCAAGGAAACTGGTCTGCTTTAGGTCCAAGAACTGTGTTATCATGGTTGATAGCTACCAAAGTAATCTCTAGGGACGAAGTAATCCAGTTACGAGATCCAGATGATGATGACACTGTTGTAAAAACAGGCATCGTGACTAAAGATGGAGTGGTCTGTACATGTTGCAACAAGACTATATCACTTTCTGAGTTCAAGAAACATGCTGGATTCGACCAGGGGTGTCCTTGTCTTAATCTATTCATGGGATCAGGAAAGCCTTTTGCTTCGTGTCAGCTGGAAGCTTGGTATGCTGAGTATAAGGCCCGGAGAAATGGATCGAGATTAGAGGAGGCTTATGATGGTAACGATCCAAATGATGATTCTTGTGGCATTTGTGGTGATGGAGGTGAGCTGATCTGCTGTGATAATTGCCCTTCTACCTTCCATCAGGCTTGTTTAGCAATGAAGGTAACATGTGGTATATAAAATTTATAAATAGTTTTGCAACTTAATAAAGAGAATGGATGTATTACTTTTGCTCTTTTATATTCAGGTGCTCCCTGAAGGCAGTTGGTATTGCTCAAGCTGCACATGTTGGGTATGCAGAGAGTTAGTTAGTGATAATGCTCCTGCTGACCTCTCTCAGGATTTTAAGTGTTCCCAGTGTGCACATAAATGTAATGACCTCTCCCACTCTTATAAATTACATGAGCCATTTTTTTTTTTCACGTGAAAGATGGCTTCTCCTGGTTTGAATTGTCTTCAATCATGGCACACTGAGATGTTTCTCATGATTGATGCCATTGTTCATTAGTTACAGTTGCAGATGTTGGTTTATTTGCTAGGCGTAGCTCTTCTCCAGTTTTTCTTTCTTTAGTATGGCTGATAACTGTTACGTATCTTATCAGATCATGGAGCATGTCTGAAAGAGACAAGCAAACGCAGAGAACCATTTCCAGAAACCTACTTTTGTGGTAAAAGTTGCGAGAAGGTAGTACTCATGCCTAATTCTTGGTCTCTTTGACATATAACAAGAGAAGTTGTTACAGCTAGCAAATATCTAGTTTCTTAACAAGTAGCTGCAATGGCAGGTGCACACGGGTCTCAATTCTCGTGTTGGGATCATATATCCTAATGCTGATGGTCTGTCATGGACGGTTTTGAAATGTTTTCAAGAAGATGGAAAGGCTCATTCTGCTCGAAGGTTGGCACTGAAGGCTGAATGCAATTCGAAATTAGCTGTTGCTCTATCGATTATGGAGGAATGCTTTTTGTCTATGGTAGATCCAAGAACTGGTATTGACATGATACCTCATGTGCTATACAACTGGGGGTAACGTCCGTCCTTATGTCATTTCCATGCAGAAGTTAGTTTCTGTGTGTTGAGATTGTACCTTCGGTTCTGCTTTTCATATTTAACGATCTCTCTTACCTTTTTGAATCTCTTGTAAAGGTCAAAATTTGTTCGCTTAGACTTTGATGGGTTTTACACAGTGGTCGTGGAAAAGAACGATGTGATGATCTCTGTAGCATCCATCAGGTTAGTATGAATAACTTATAATTCATGCTCCAAGAAAGTGTATTTTGACATGGTTGAAATGAGTTACATATGAAAACGCTTTTTGCTATGTCCAGGGTGCATGGAGTAAGTATTGCAGAGATGCCTCTTGTAGCTACATGCAGCAAGTATCGTCGTCAGGGAATGTGTAGAATCCTCGTGACTGCCATCGAAGAGGTATAGTATTTAGAATTTGTCCATGTCAATGTTCTTTAAGCTCCATCTAAACTAATACTAATGTCTAAACTTAGTACCAAGACCACCCTTATGCTGAGCCATATAATTATACTACTCAATAATCTCTTAAGCTCACATGATATCTCTTGATTCCTCGGCTGTCATAGAATAAACTCATAACTTGCAGTTTTCTCATGCTCTGCTTTCTGCTCTGTTCATTGGTTTTGTGGTGCAGATGCTTATGTCACTCAAAGTGGAGAATCTTGTTGTTGCCGCGTTGCCAAGTTTAGTGGAAACATGGACTGAAGGTTTTGGCTTCAAAACCATGGATGATGAAGAACGCGAAGCTCTCAAAAGAATAAACTTGATGGTGTTCCCTGGGACAGTTCTGCTCAAGAAAACGCTATACCAGTGCTCAAAACCCAACAAAGCAGCAGATCTAGACAAAGCCGGGTTTGCCACGACGACCCAACTTGAGAGCTGCGATCAGATGGTTCCAGAAGGATCAGATGATGAGCCTCCCTTGGGCTTACCAGTCCCACTTGGGACCAACGAAACAGAACTAGCTTCAGAGGCAGAGAAGCCAGACCAAGAGAACAACACCAAAGAAGATTGTTTAGAGAAGGAACTGTCAAAGGTTTCAGCAGAAGGAGAGCAAGAAGTGAAGACAAGAGCTTCTTCCTCCTCTGAACCTGTAGAAGAAGAGAGGCAAGTTAGTAGTGTAGAAGTAGTAAATAATGTTAGTGATGAGATGTTGCTTTGTGTTGATGAACAACTTGACTCTGATAGCTCTGAAGAAGACTCTGATTAGTATTAGCCTTTGATAAATAACAAAACACTACCACTTCTTTTTCCACTCTATTTTTGATTTTTATATAATCTTTAAAATCAGCCAAACATTGATGATTTGGAGTAGATCCGAAGCAACTTAGCTTTCGTAAAGAAAAAGATATATATCATTATCATACGATGATACTCTTCTTGATTAAGGTATTATCATAAGTATGATTAAGACATTATCATGTGACTAAGACATCCTCTACATTTTCATTTGTTTCTTTTAAATCACTTAAAACATTCTGCTGAAAGATCTGAAATCTTTGTTTACAAATTAATAAACAAAATAAATCATGATTTTTACTTAAAATAAAAATCTTTTTACCGATAAAAAAAGAAGCAAGAACTTGCAAGTTGAAACGCTTTTTAATTAATTACCAGGCCAAAAACGCTTTCACCATGAATGCTATTTTGAATTTAGGTAGATGTTTATGTTTTCCATTTGACATTAATTAGCACATTACTAACACTTAATGACTCATTTATACTCCCTATTTGTTTAGCATTAGTCTTCTTAATGTGGCCAAATCAGCTGCCTAACTTATCTTATACATAAACCAATGTTCTGAAAATTGTTTAATTCATTAAAATAACCTTTTCATACACACAGAGATCTCTGATCTGCGAGAAAACAGAAAAAGTCCAACGACCGTTAAAACGAAATAACCATCAGAATAACTGGATCCGTTATCTCTCCGTTACAAACCATGCCGTCTTCTCCGAGGCTGAAACTCTTCCACGCGCGTACATCACCCTCCACGCGCCGATCAACCTCTCTGATCGTGCTCACCTCTCTCGCGATCGGACTATTCGGATTCCTCTTCGGACTCTCCGCCGTTATTTTCCCTGGCCGGACCTGCCTCACGAACTCCCCTCCGAAGACGGTTAAAGTCGTCTGGGACGTCGCCGGAAACGGGAACGGTAATGGCGTTATCAACGGAGTCAAGAGGCATAAGGTGATGGGATTCGTCGGTATCCAAACCGGATTCGGATCAGCTGGACGGAGAAAAGCGCTCAGGGACACGTGGATGCCGTCCGATCCAGAAGGACTTCGACGGTTACGATTCTCATCCTCTCTCTCTCTCTCAAATCTCTAGATTAAGTTTGTATCTGAATGATTGAGAATTTAGATAGAATTGTGTAGATATGAATCTGAATTCAGTGATCAAGAATCATTATTAAACTGAAAGATTACTGTTCTATGCAGCTTGGAGGAGTCAACAGGATTGGCTATTAGGTTTATAATAGGCAAAACCAAAGATGCAGCGAAGATGGCTGAGCTTAGAAGGGAGATTGCAGAGTATGATGATTTTGTACTGCTTGATATAGAGGAGGAGTATAGTAAGCTACCATACAAAACGTTAGTTCAAGAGAGAGTAACATTTTCTCTGGATTCAAATCTTGTTTTGTTTGGTAATGTGAGAGGCTTGGTGTTTTATATGCTCTGTATTTTCTGTAGCTTGGCGTTCTTCAAAGCTGCATACGCTCTGTATGATTCAGAGTTCTATGTTAAAGCTGATGATGATATATATTTGAGGCCAGGTGATTGATTTCATTCTCTCTGATTTTTTTTTCACATGTCTTTAGGATGGTTCTGAGTTTTCTAAGGAGGTGTTGTTTTCTTTATAGATCGTTTGTCTTTGCTGTTGGCTAAAGAGAGGAGTCACTCGCAGACATACCTTGGATGCTTGAAAAAAGGTCCTGTTTTTACTGATCCAAAGCTAAAATGGTAAGGACATGAACGAGGAACCAACCGAACATGTGAATTCGTGCTTTTCTTTTGAGAAAGCTATTATATGATATGGATTTGAAACACAGAGTCATCTCTTGCGACTCAGTATACCTGAAAATTGGTTTGAATCTTGCAGGTATGAACCTTTGGCAGATTTGCTGGGGAAAGAGTACTTTCTTCATGCTTATGGCCCCATTTATGCTCTTTCTGCTGATGTTGTCACCAGTTTGGTTGCCCTCAAGAATAACAGGCAAGTGATGTCTCCCCTGTTTTACTTCGTTTTGAAGTCACTATGACTATGAGATATGCACTTCTATTAGGACTTTGGGTTCGCTCTTGAAGAGATCTCTGTTCCTTTATACAGATTCAGAGTCTTTTGCGTGTTAAGCCTTGTTGTTTAATAAAGAGAGATATTTTCAAACTTCAGTTTTAGGATGTTTAGCAACGAGGACGTGACAATAGGTGCGTGGATGCTGGCAATGAACGTCAACCACGAGAACCACAAGACCCTTTGTGAAGGAGAGTGCTCACCCTACTCCATTGCTGTTTGGGATATACCAAAATGCTCAGGTTCGATACTCACATTTTAGTAATACATCCAGATATGCATTTCTACAAGAGTTTATCACAGCTTGGGTTTGAATATGTTTACTGGTGCAGGGCTTTGTAACCCAGAGAAAAGGATGTTGGAGCTTCACAAGATAGAGAGCTGCTCAAAGAGCCCGACTTTACCATCAGAAGATGAGTGATCTGACCTCTTATATATATCTCTCTCCTTTGATGGTCGAAGATCCGAGGTGACGCTTCCGCCATTGAAGTTGCAGCTTCGCACAGATTGTACAAGACTTTTTTTTTCATTTACTCTGCTCTGTACTTTAGGTGGCAATGCCAGAAAAGCGTGGATAGTTGATCGTTCGCTTAAACGGCTTTTAGGGTTTATAAAACTAGGGTTAGTAAATTTTGGATCATTCCTTGTTGTACAAGTATAAAGTTGAATTAATTGCAATTTCGAACTCACATTATCGATGAGGAAAGAGGGGAAAAATGATACAGTATTAATCGATCAAGCTTTTGTTTTACCATAGAAGAAAATTGATTTATATCTTATGTAAATATTAATTGATATTAAGATATGAAAAAGTTTGAATCATAGATTAAGAGACTCCTAGTGTTAATGTTGTTCTTACCATCCTCGTATAAACGTGTTCAAAAGATTATTGAGAGTTTATCACTGAGTAGGATTATCATCGATGAATGATTTATATTATCCTAAATTATCTTTGATATTATGAACAAATTTAATTTTTTTAATGATTTTTAGTCTTTTTTATTTGAATCTAAAAATTGTATACTAATAGGTTTCATTAATGGAGTGATTCTCTTTCAAATTTTATAAAAATATTTCTTGTAAAATATTTGTTTTTTGCGGGTCAGACAGGTCAATTTTTTCAGTCGAAAAAATGACTCAACCCATTACAGAGCGGGTTGGACGGAGCGGGTCAGATTGAGTGGTTGAAATTTTGTAACTAAATGATTTTATGAATTAATCACAAAACTAAAAAAATTGGACCATTTAATTGTTAAATATACAATCTTTTTCAAGTACACATTTTAAGTACAATCATTGTTAATTTATTTAAAAAAATAAAAAATTGTCTTAGACATTATAAAATAAAAATTTCTTCATACCCGCATAATAACTTAATCTTGATTTTGTAACATTTTATATCATCAAAGCAAAAGAATTATCAATCTATCTATAGATAAAACAATAAAAATAGTATCCGCGCTTTTTAAACGTCGATAAAAAATCTAGTAACTCCTACATAACTTATGTTTATCTAAAAGATTTGACCTTTTAATTTTTTTTAAAAATGTAACTGATTTTAGTAAAAGGTGAGAAAACATTTCTGGCAAAAGAAAAACATTTTAATCATTCAATACGTACATGTACTTACCTTCTGCCACGCCTTGTTATCAATGTCAACCAGAGACAGTGATGATTGATCTGGCGTCATAGTTAGGATTCCAACGTTGAGTTGACGAAGACATGCCAAATTAATTAGAACAAACACCATTAGTTTTGTTTGCTGCGATGTATGTTTACAAACCTAAAGTGTTTATGCCATCCATCTTTGTTTGCGTTTCGTCTCTACAAAATTAAACATCAAAACAAAGTTTACAGACCACACAGTACTCTTTAGTTTCAGTTATCTCGAATTTAAGTAATCAATTTATGCTATCATACAAATCATTATATATAGTTATAACTTATAAGTGATGTTCATGTAAAACGTCTGTGAAAAAGTAAGAATAGTTTATATGATTTCGTGCAAATTGTCTACCTAGATCAGTATGGACTCTGTTAGAAAATTATATAGTTTGACTCGGATGGAATATTATCGTGGCCAATCAAGTGCGTGCTTAATTAAATGCGTACGTACCTACTCTTACTAGAAAATCTGGACATACTAGTAATTACAATTTACAACCACCAACATATAATTTGATGATCAGAAGTAGGTCCATGCATGAACCTACCAAACAAGTTAATAATCATCGTCTATTATTTACCAATAGTGTTTTTTTTTTCAATTATCTATACGCATCCGGCATCCCACAGCCTCGTGTATACATAATTACATACTATAGGATTCTGTTTCTAGGAAACTCACACCACAGACATGTATGTCTGCACGAGCCTATTTGTATCATGATTACTTTACTCGGTGATTGCTTCCAAATGTCAATAAATAAAGTAACAAATACTCCCTCTCTTTTTTTTTGTATGATGTTTTAGAATAAACACATAAAATAAGAATTTTATTTTTATTAAAAACACTCAATTACAACAAAAAATAACCAAAAATAATTAATCATTGTTATTCTGAACAAATAAGACAAAAAGACAAAAAAAACTAACTTCAATACTTTTTATCAGTTATTTTAATAGTTTCATATAGAAAATTTCAAAACATCATCATACAAACTGGAACAAAAATACCATCTAAAATATTATACAAAAAGAAGCGGAAGGAGTATTTAAATTTGTTGTGTTTCAGGTCGTCCAAGACGAGCCTTGTGAATAAATAATTAGTCACACTTATACATGTTAACATTTACAGTCTATACATGCCGAGCTACAAAGAAATGTGATAAAAAAATGCGTGGTCAATTAAACATAACAAAGTTCGATATTAATCGAAGAAACAAAGATCCCGTGAAATAAATTATGTTAAACATATGGTAAACTAGTATTTATTTTATTTTATTTGTTTATAGATAAATGCATGGTAGTACTTATATTGGCTGTGTCCTTGGTTCCTTGCGAACTTGGTGATTAATTAATTAAATTAATGACAATTGGTTAATGTCTTAATGATACTGTGTAGTATTAAGAACTGCAACTGCATGCTTTTAGGAGCGTGCATGTCACTTCCCACGATAGCTATATTATAATAAGAGCATTATATCAATGAACCCCTCTTGGATTCATCTTTGTAATATTTTATTATTATTATTTTTTTGTCAGATTTTTTTTTAAAAAGAAAATTAATTGAACCAATTCTTTTTTGACATGTGGTGAACTCCACCTTCTTGGAATTCACTGGGATGAATTTTTGGAGAGAGAAGTTCATCACTGTTCATTCAAAAAACCGTGTGAATCCCCTTATAGACTCCTTATAAACCCTTAATATACATGCTCTAAAAAAACGAGACAGTATTAAAGAAAGCCAAGACAGCAGATTATTCTATAATTTTTAGTAACTTCCAAATATTTTTAGTAACATTCCTACGAGATTGATAAACACAAGATACATATATGTACAATAAAAATGAGCCTGGTCCGAGCCAATTAACTAAGATTTTATAAATACTGTAGATTATTAATTTTTAGTAGTAGAGTTTGAGCGCAATCCACGAGAAGGATTCAGTCAAGACTTTGGATTTTGAAATATTAAAAAATAGCTAATAACCAAATCTTAAATTAGATACTTCGCGTAAAAGTTTTAGATCATAGTGTACATTAGTTTTCATTTGACTAGGCAAAATCTTGTGAAAATCAATGATAAAAAAAAACACTTTATCGATTTTTTCTCTCAAATCTTAAATTTATTCGTACGGTTAAGATTTTATTTAATTAAATTCTTCTTATTCTTTTTCAACAATTCAAAAGCGGAAGAAAAGAGAGAACAGTTGAGAAAATAAATTAAATCTCACTTCTATTTTTGTGTGTGCCAACAAGTCGATGTAGTAAATAATTAGAATTTTAAAATTATTTATTTTTAATTTTTGTTTCACTCGCTCTTCGTCTCCTTCCTCTCTTCTTTCTCTGAATCTTTGTCTCTCTCTCAAGAAACCACTCTCACATTCTTTCTTTCTTTCTTTCTTTTTTGCATTGCTCTTATTTTTTCATCGAAATATCGAAATCTTTCTCTTCTCTCTCCTCTTCCGTCGATGCATTGATCGGAGTATATGTTCGTTAATCTTCTCCGCCCATTGACGGTGATCGCTCTTGTTTCCTATTCTTTTTTTAGAGTTATCTATAAGGAAAGTAAGGAACTTTTAGACGATCAATCTCATCTTCTTTTATCGTAATCATTTTTTTTTTTAAAGACACAATGTTGAAGCCTATTAAACATGTGTCGGAACCTGACACTATCACCGATAAGCTATCACTGAATATGACAAACAATAAAACAGACAATGTTCATGTCGAATTCGGATCCCCAATTACTCCGCTTCAGACACAACCGAGTGGACTCACCTCTGCCGCAACCACTATTTCCAACAGTAGTTTCAGTTCTAGCTCCTCTGGATCGGTAACAGGTCATTCCGGTCATACTCTTGTTTCAACAAAATCCGATTCCGGCCGGTCAAATCTCTCCGCCGCGCAATTGTCTAACTCCACCGCTCCCTCCTCCGCCGGTCAATCTTCTAAGACAAGCATTCCCTCCGCCGTTAAAACTTCTAAGTCCACCACTTCCTCCGCCGCGCCGTCGAGGTCGATCAATCCCGCCGGCGCTAAAGCCGGGCTGAACCCGAGACCAGGACGTGTCTCTTCAGCGTCGGACTCGGCTCCAAGTACTAAAAGATCAACCAAAAGCTCAACTCCGCCGCCGCAGCCGGTGAAAATCCTTCCCGGAGGGAATCTATTCCCGTCTGGGAAGGTTCACTTAACGGGGATGACACAAGGAGTTCAAAAACGCATGGTTCTTGGACCAGGCTCCAAGTCCTACGGTTACGGTAGCGTCATGAAAGGAAACAGCTACTCTTCCCAAACGCCTGCAAAGCCAACAACGATGACGACGTCTGGTTCTTCTTCTTCTTCTTCCTCCGGCGCACTTGTAGTCGCCCGTTGCTCTAGCGGTGGTGGCTCTGAGGTAGATACGTCATGGAAGAGAGTGATGAATAGTCCGAATAATCCAGAGGAAGTAAAGAGACTTGGAAACGAAATGTTCAAGAAAGGTTGTTTCGGTGAGGCTTTAAAGTTTTATGACCGAGCGTTAGAGCTCTCACCGAGTAATGCCACTTACCGTAGTAACCGAGCTGCTGCTTTGTCTGGTTTGGGTCGGATTGCTGAAGCTGTGGTTGAGTGTGAACATGCTATTAGATTGGATCCAAATTTTGCAAGAGCTCATCACCGTTTAGCCACATTGCTTCTTAGGTATATTGAACTGCATATAGATTCTTGATCAAGAAAGGATATTGAGTCTTGTTTTTGGTTGCAGATTAGGTCAAGTTGATAATGCAGGGAAGCACTTCTTTTCTGTGGAGGAACCATCAGATCCCATGGTGGTGAAAGTTCTTGAAGAAGTTGATAGACACTTGAACAAATGTGCAGATGCAAGGAGACGTGGTGAATGGAATATTGTTTTGACAGAAGTTAGTGCAGCAATGGAGTCTGGTGCTGATATGTCCCCTCAGGTATATTCTTTGTGTGTACCTTTTCAAGAATCAGAATAAGAATCATTTTTAAAATATGTTCAAATCTGCAGCTAGCTATGTGTAAAGTTGAAGCACTAATGAAGCTCCTAAGGCTTGATGAGGCTCAAACATTTCTAGCATCTGCCCCCAAGATAGAACTATCACCATCCTCTTTCACACAGATTCGGTTTTTCGATATGATCTCTGAAGCTTACACATACTTTGTAAAATCTCAAATGGAGTTGGCTCTAGGAAGGTAATATATTTATAGACATTTTAGTTTATTTATTGTTATGTTCATAGTAAAAGGCAGATAATGCATTCTTGCAGGTTTGAAAACGCGGTTACATTTATAGAGAAAGCTTCAGAGATGGAACCAAGAAACAGTGAAATTGAAACGTTTAATAGAAATGTTAAAATGATTGTTAGGGCGCGTGATCGTGGTAACGATCTTTATGGCTCAGAAAGATACACTGAAGCAAGTGCAGCTTATGCAGAAGGCCTTAAGTTTGATCGATATAATGCTACTTTATTCGGTCATAGAGCAGATTGTTTCTTCAAAGTTGGGATGTGGGAGAGCTCAATAGAAGATTGTAGCCATGCATTGCTTATTCTACCGAGTTGCACAAAGGCTCGTCGCCAAAGAGCTGCCTCTTACAGCAAGGTAACATCTATATAATCAATCCCTCTTGTTCCAAAATATTTGATGTTGTGGATGAATGCACAAGAATTAAAACATACTCTCTTTCCTAAAATAACAATAAAAATATAAACTAAAATTAATTCAACCAATTATTAAAAAAAAACTATCAAAAATAATTGGTCACGCAGTTTTAATAAAACTAAGATTAATATTAAGATATCAAAACATCATGTATTTTGGAACATAAAAACTCTTCAAAACATCATCTATTTAAGAACAGAGGGAGTATATAGATATGGTGGTGTTTTACTTGTTTTAAGCTTTCTTCTTGTGAAAAATGTAGCTGGAGAGATGGGCTGAAGCAGTGAGCGACTATGAAGTCTTGAGAAAGGAACTATCTTATGACAGAGAAATAGCTGAATCTTTCTTTCATGCTCAAGTTGCATTGAAGAAATCTCGTGGAGAAGTAGTTTTAAACATGGAGTTTGGAGGTGAAGTTGAGGAGGTTTTTAGCCTTGAAGAGTTAAAAGCTGCATTGACACGTCCAGGTAAGTGATATATTATACTTGTTTAAGTCTTTACGTAGAACATTACTTAGTAACTTGTTGTATACTTCAATGGTGGCAGGAGTTTCTGTTGTACTTTTTATGAAAATCTCTGATCAACAATGCAAAGAGATATCTATTTTCATGGACGCACTATGTATTCGTTACCCATCTCTGCACTTCCTCAAGGTATTTTTAAAAAGAAGCATAAACATATGTATGTGAACAAGTAAGAACTTACTTGTGATGTTTGAATAGGTGGAGATAGAGAAATGTCCGGGAGTGGGTGCTGCAGAGAAAGTGAGAGTTGTGCCAACGTTCAAGATTTACAAAGTTGGGATTCGGATGAAGGAGATAGTGTGCCCAAGCAAGGAAGCACTGGAGATTTCAGTGAGGCACTATGGACTTTAGCAAACTCAAACAGGAAGAGGAAAAACTTGTCAATAATCTTGAGTTATGGCGGTTAGGTTTAGAGAATTACTTCTGATTTGGTTCATTCATTGCTCGGTTACTAAAGATTAATGTGTACATAGAGAAAATTTTGCGTAGGTGATTAAACCATATAAAATAAATAGAGAGACAATTCATTCATGTTGTCAAAACATTTTTGTCATGAATAAATATTCTTCCTGTAGAATATTGTTGAATTACTTTTTCTTATTTATCTTTTTAGTGAATCAAGTAAAAGGTGCCTGACTTACTGAATAGAATAAACTTACAAAACATTATCATATAATGGTGATGTTTATTCATATGGGAATAATTGGATGATGATTTATTCTTGCTACACACGCAAGACAAGCCAATGAGCGTAGTTGTTTCCTCTTAAAATGAAATGTTTTATTTACTACTACTATATATTGTTATATTTGCTAGTGAAGAAGTTTCTAACTGAATCAATTAGCACCAATTATATATAGTCGTTGACGAAATACGTGCCGTGTGTTTGAAACAGAATTAAAAACTGTGTCGTTTCTGGACGCACCTCCATTATTTAACGGCCTAGTTCGATTAAACATGTTCAGGGACCACATTTCAGACTTGAAATGCAAACTACACGTGTCGTGGAACCACATCAACAACTGTAAACGATTCTGGTATTGTGAAACAGAACAGAAACAAAAAGACAAAAAGATAAAAGTTTAAGATTGATCACTGTCTCAGCAACAGAGCAGTGTTTTAATTTCATACAATGAGAAGATTAAAACTTTTCTCAACGGTGTGGATAGAGATAAAAGTAAAAACTGTAATCCAACCTTAACAACTTATTATTTTCGATTAAAAAAGAGATTATTCTTTTATAAAAAGACTGAAAAGAGAGACTCAAAAGTCTGCTTTCTCTCAGTGACTCACTCACTCACTTAACCAGTGTTTTGCAGTCCTGCAGCAATACCCTTCATGGTTAAAATAAGCGTGTCCTCAAGTCCAGGCGCGTATTCACTCGTTGGGTTAAGCTTAACGAGCTCTTGTGCCGATTTGCTTGATTGCATGATCTCTTTCGAAATGTGTGGTCGCAGAGTCACATTGTAGTTTGGATCACGGATTCTCTTCAATGTGTAGGCTTGACAAACGTTGAGTGTTGTAATGTAAGAGTCACGCAGCCTAAGTCTCTGCTTCAAGTAAGGGTCTCCTTCAAGAAGATCTTTGTGCCCAGCAGTCTGCAACAAATAGATTTTAATTGGACTGCAAGTAAAAGGAATTAAGAAACAGAGGACTCTGTTTTTGTACCTGAAGGATGAGGTTCTTGGTTTCATCAAAGTTGGTTCTAAGTTTCTCTCCAAAGGCCCATAGATCTTTAGACACAAGAAGTTTGTCATACAATGCAGCGATCCCAGGGTCTCCTTTAGCAAACACCATCTCAATAAGATCGATGGTGACTCGGAAAAACGGCCAGTGTTGGTACATATCTTGCAGCACGTGGAGGTTTCTCACATCTTTCTTGATTGCATACTTGAAAGCTGCTCCAAATCCTAACCATACAGGAAGGTGGAATCTCGTTTGTGTCCAAGCAAAGATCCATGGGATTGCTCTAAGAGATTCAATCCCACCGCTCGGTTTTCGCTTTGAAGGTCTGCTTCCTATGTTCATACGTCCATACTCCAGCTCAGGTGTAGCCTAACAAAACCAAAAAACCAAACGGTTATAATAACACTCTGAACTATAAATCTTTTGAGAGAAAATGTGAATACTTACAAGGCGGAAGTACTCGACAAAACGAGGCTCTTGGAACACGACAGACCGATACTCCTCGGTTGCAACAACCGCCATTTCATCAAGCAAAGCACGCCACTCTGGTTTTGGTGAAACAGGAGGGTTCATTCCATGCTCAAGAGTAGCTGCTGTGAAACGCTGAAGTGTTCTAAAACACAAGTGTTCCTCTCCAAATGATTGCTCAATGACTTCACCCTGAACCGTGACTCTAAATGAGCCATTAACTGTGTCTGGTGGCTGAGACAATATAGCAAGATGGGTGGGACCACCTCCTCTTCCTACTGTGCCACCACGGCCATGGAACATGGTTAGCTTCACTCCATACTTCTTAGCGACCTTCACAAGCTCTTCTTGAGCTTTGTATAGCTCCCAAGCAGCTGAGAGACGCCCTGCGTCTTTCCCTGAATCTGAGTAACCAATCATAACCTCTTGTTTACCGTTGATACGGTTCTTGTACCAGTCTAGAGAGAAGAGTCTTGAAACAGCTGCAGGAGCTGCTTCTAGATCAGCTAGCTTCTCAAAGAGTGGAACAACTCTTAGTGGCTGTTTCACGTGGCACTCGCGCTGTAAAAGCTCAACGGCAAGGACATCACTAGGTGAAGTTGCCATAGAGATAATGTAAGCTCCAAAGCAATCTGAAGGCAGCTCAGATATGACTTTGAACGTGTCCAGGACATCAGCTATTTCTTCGGTTTTGGGAAGATCAGGTCCGAATAGTGGACGCTTGCCGCTTAGTTCAGCTAGAAGCCATTCTTGGCGACGTTCTTCAGACCATTCTCTGTAGGAGGAACCGTCCAAGTGCTTGGTGATAGCATCCAAAACATCGGTGTGGCGTTCAGATTCTTGCCTGATGTCAAGCCTCACAAGGGAGAGTCCAAAGGTAGAGACTTGCCTCAAGAAATCAAGAAGGGTTCCATCAGCTATTGGACGGTCACCACATGCACATAGTGATCGGTAACAGAGCTCAAGAGGCTCCAAGAACTGCATATACAGAACAAATAACAAGTTGTTAGAATCAGGCAAACAACTTAGTAAACTAAACATTTAGCAGAGTATACATAAAGGTTTTATTACCTCTTCCACATTGGTGAAAGTAGCTTCTACAGGGATGTCAGAGATTCCGTTACTCAGTAACTGACGAGAGCGTTCACGTGTGTGATAAAGCTTATCCCTCACATCACCAAGAATCACACGGTATGGCTCAGTGGGTGGAATTGTCTTCCAGAACTCTGCATTCAGTCAAGAGAAAAAAAACGGTTTGAGAATGCTGAAACCAAAACCAGTTCCAAAGAAGGTTTACTGCTACAAACCTATGTAATGTTTAGCAGCATCTCTCCTTGAATTCCTGTGGATTTCATCAGCCTTGGCACGGAACTCATCAGTGCAACGCCACATAGACAACTGCCAAGAAAAAAAAAATGAATCAAGAGGATCTTGTTGAAGAGCAAAACTGTAAAAATAAGGAGATTTTAAAAACCTCAAACATGAGATTCTCAATCTGGTTATAGTAGAGATTTGCAGCCATCATTCTAGCCAACAAGCACACATCTCTAGTGACCTCAGGTGTGACCCTTGGATTACCATCACGATCACCGCCCATCCATGAAGAGAACTGAATCAATGGAGCATTGTAAGGAACGCGTTCATCAATCCCAATGTTCTTCAGAGCTGTGTCCACACGGCGAAGGAACTTAGGGACACCGTTCCAGATTGTCTCATGGAAATAGCTCATTCCTGCTCTCATTTCATCTTGTGGTGTTGGAGGCGTTCTCCTAATCTCATCTGTGCGGAATGCAGCTTGAATCTCTCTTTGTAGAGACTCATCAAGCTCCTGCTTGTCATCAGGAGTAATGTCCTTTGCATAGAGTTGAGCAAGACAGTCTCTTATCCTGAGAGAAAGCATTTTAAAGGTCAAAAAGAGTTGCCTCAGTGATCTCTCATTAGAAGTGTAAAATAAAAAAAACTAACCTGCCATGCTTCTGAAGCAGAGATCTACGCACAGACTGAGTAGGATGAGCAGTCAAAACCAAATCCACAGTCTGATTCTTCAAAGCATCAAAGATCTCTTCAGGAGACTTACCAAGATCACTAACAAGCCTCTTGAAAGTCTCTTCAATATCAGACTCAGTAGTTGCAGAGCTCTCATCAACGAAATCACCCTTCTTCAGCTTCTTGATCCTGCGTCGGTAAGCAATCTGAACCTCCTCAGCTAAGTTAGCCAAGTTAAGCATGTGGGAGAAGGCCTTGGAGATAACAATGGAGTCACCAGGATCCAAACTCGTTAGCACACTCCCTAGCTCCTCAAGCTTCTTAGGGTCACGTTTGCCCTCATACTCAGCAGAAAGCTCGTATAGCTCTTGAACCTGTTACATTAAAAACCATTTTACCAACCTGTTAGAGCAACTCTATTAGTAGCATCTAATGGAGTATCTCATACTAAAAAATAAGCAAATATAAGTTCTCATTGGAGCATTTTTTAGCTACTACTAAGAACCCCAAATGATATGTGTCATTTTTAGTAGTTTAAACTTTTTTAAAATGTTAAAATTACTTATAAATTTATTTTACAATAATAGTTTTTGTTTTTTTTTTGTTTTTACTAATATTTGTTTGTTTTTTTTTTGTTTTTGTTATTTTGTTTTAGATACATATAAGTTCTACCAAGAAGGTTGCTTTTGATTAATCTAAAGTTCTAAACATAACTAAACAAAAGGTTCAATCTTTTTTTTTAAAACACACAAAAGGTTCAATCTTTACAACATGTTTTTTCTAAAGGTTTGAACTTTATGCGATATCACCAAATGGGTATCGATTCAATCTAAAGATAACTCAAGTTTTGGTACCGTTTCACGGAGATCCTCTCCGTGTAAGTCTTGGAGAATGTCGAGGAAGCGATCGAGGAGAAGAGCGTCGTACTCGATAAGCTTGTCGTCTTCACTCACTTTAGCAGGAACCAGTTGACGAAGCTGTGCATCAATGGATGCCATCTTCTCTACGTTCCGACCCGCCATGATCGCTGATCAATCGGTCTCCACACTCTTTTTGAGTTCTTCTGTAATCATCAGATCAAAAGGAAATATTTTTGTTTTTATTAAATGACATATAAACAAAATCTGTTGATTAATACACATATCTCGCCGGTGGAATCGGGAATTCTATAACTGATCAAAACTCAATGTCAAAAAAAAAAATCAAACTTTTAAAACAGAGTTTTAGTTATTGAGACAACGAACCTTTAAGAAGACAACGAACTCTTAAGTTGGTCTGAACTCAAGAAAAGGGTTATTAGATGGTGGAATCAGGTTCAGAGATGAGTGCTAATGAGAAAGTATACTTCCGTATATATAGAGGAAGTGCGATAGGCGTCAGATGCGCGCTTTGAAAGTGAGGTTTAACCTTTTCATTATTTTCTTTATTAGTACCTATTTTAGACATGTTTTTATTTTTCTTTTATCATACCTTTAATGTTTATTTTGAACAAAAAAAAAAATCTATACCTTTTATTGGAGTATTACTTAATTTTTTTTAATACACTACCTAGTGGAAACAATATTCGTAAAGTCCATCTTATTATTTTGTAGTGAAAAGGAATAATACTGACGGATATTCTGCATTTTTTGTAAGTGTTACTACAATCAGATTACATGACATAATGAAAGAATCTTTTCATTAACTCCATTCCATTTCATACGGTAAACAAAAAATTGTTACTTAGTTTGTAAACAAAAATGTAATGAGTGTAAAATTATATTCAGTCAAATCTGTTTTTACAATGGTTGCATCTGGATTTTTAGTTTTTTATAGGGCTGAGTTACACTTAGACGTTCTGAATTAAAAAATTTCATTAGTTTTGTAGGTTGTTTAATTGTATTGACCGTTAGAATTATAGATTACAAATTAAGAAGATGAAACTATCAGTGATAGTAGTTTGATTGATTATTTAGATTAGGAATATAATGCAATCATAAAGTACATGATATTTAAGATTTACTGATCAAATACCTAATGGATCTTGATTTCTTAAGATTTTTCCTCACAAATTTCTCTCTTGGTTCCCTAGTTGTAAAATGTATTAAAGGATTCATGGAACTAGATTTAATAGGGTTTAGTTTTAATCCCAGCTTTTGTGTGTGTTTGGGTTAATTCTTAGCTTTGGTAGTAAAACATACAATAATTGATGGTTTAGCTTATAAAACAGAAAAGAAGATCGTGTGAGTTCGTGCGCACTTTGTCTATCCACGAAGAAGCACACTGCGAACCTAACTTTCAGACAATATCAAGCTGACTTCTTAAATTTCAAGACCAATTATTCATTTTATCCAGCGCTTATTATATAGTAATTAAAAAAATATGTTCCAGTATTTCTGTATTCTCATTACTTAGCAATGGAATATTCTGAATTTCGAATCATTCAATTCGTCATTATATGATGTACATAAGTCAACCAAGTTTGTGATCTGATCTGTATCCAACTTGGGCTGTTGTCTAAGTTTAACACAATCAGATCCGATACGTTTCAAACTGTAGGATTAAAACGAGTTGTTTCAAAAAATCTAAATATTAGAGCTTCTCATCTAGATTGTTGTGGAGTATACAAAGTGTATAGTAAGTTTCTTTTTTTTCTTAACATCAATGTGTATAGTAAGTTTCATGAAACTTTTAACAAGAAAACAAAAGTTTGTGAATTTTAAAACAGTATTATAAAATTGGCTCTTGGATACACTGATTCGTTTCGAACCATTTATCATTGACCCTTTTGTATTTTATTTTATGAATCATGACGTCTTCTTAATTTGAAATTTAGCAATAATGCTGAATTAAATATAACAACTTTCTATAGTTTATAGTCTTGTAGATCCCTTTCTAGGTTAAAGAAATAGGAAGGTTCAGTTGGATAATGTATTGAATGATAGCTAAACTCTTATGCATAATGGTCTGGGGTGGGGTCAGTGTCGGTTGATAATTGCGTTGACGTATTAGATGATAAGTTAACATTATTTATCAGGAACATTTGGGGAGAACAAGACTATAGTGAGCCAACTTTAATAGATAAAATAGTATAAGTGGGATGATTCACGAAAGCAAACAGAGACGGCCATGGTAGTGACTATACACTAGTATATTATAAATTTTACTTCATACGTTGCGATTTTATTTGACTTTACATCATATGAACATTATCTAACAGACTTACAATCCTAATTTTTCAAAGATTCAGCATCTTCTGAACTAATTATTTTCTTGATTCGCATCAATTATCTAACATTATGTGCTACTATCCTACTGGTTAATATATGTAAAAATGAGTTCTCAGCCCATAATAGCACAAGAAGTAAAAGGCCCATTACGTTACACGTTTGTACTTTTGTAGTGAATTCGGGTAAAATCTAGAAAATCCAATTAGAAGTCGACCAATTTCTAACAGACTGTGATCAGAGAGTTCTCTTCTGCATTTTTGTTTTTTCAATTCATGATACAAAAGAAATTACTTGTTGGTTTTACGTCGAAGATACAACAGATACAAAGATCAAGCAAAAAAAAAAAAACAGGGAAAATTTTCAACGAGCAACTAACTCAAGACACTGTTAAAGAGTTAAAACTAGGACAGCGTCGAATGTTCTCATAGCAAGTTACCAACTCTGGGACAGATTACGAGTCAGAAACGGAAGTCTCTCTCTGATTCCTGCACCAAAATTCAAGAGATGTAAAACATATCTTCACAAAACTAAACAGCATGTGGACTTGTGTCTCACCTGTCTATTCAACATTCTTCACCTCAAGCAACCAGTTCAGATTCTGCAGGAACATTGTTTTGGAAAAACGTTTTGTAATCCAAGCTCCTTGCGGTTTCAAAGAAATGAGCCACCGCTTCTTCTGGTGTCCCTACCAAGACACCATGTCCTAGGTTGAGTATATGCCCTTTTGGTCCAGCACTTTTCACAACTCTGACACAAAAACAAGACATTTTTTTTTTCTTTCAGTTTCTTGAATTGGATATAAGCACTAACTACTATCAAAGTAAACAACCTTACCTCTGGATTTCTTCGGTTAAAGCAGGAAGCGGAGAGAATAGGTAAGCAGGATCAACATTCCCCTGCACGCTTACATCACTCCCCAGTCTCCTCCTTCCATCAGCCATATCTACAGTCCAGTCAAGTCCAATAACATCAGCTCCGGTTCCTTTCATCCGCTCAAGAAGTCCACCATTTCCATTAATGTAAAAAACAATCGGCGTGTCTGGACATTTTCTCTTTACAGCATGAATAATCTAGCCAAAAAGATAAAACGTTAAGAATCTTTTCAAGTCCACAAGATGAAAGAAAACCACTTAAACTACACACCTCTTCAATGTAAGGTTTGGACCAACGCTCCCACATCTCCGGAGTCAACTGTCCACCCCACGAATCAAATATCTGTATACAGTGAGCTCCATGCTCAACTTGGTACACAACATACTCCGTAATAGCTTTAGTCAAATGAGACAAAAGACCTCTCAGCACATTCGGTGCAGTATGACACATACTCTTTATAACCGTATACGTCCGAGTCGTCCCTCCTTCAACTATATAAGTCGCAATAGTCCAAGGCGCTCCAACGAAACCCAACACAGCAGCATCTCCTCCAACCTCTTGTCTCAGAATCTTTAGAGAGTCTCCAACGAAGTCAAGCTTCTCAAGATCAATAGGATGAAGCTTCTTCAAATCATCTTCAGTTCTGATGGGAGATTGGATCACAGGGCCTTTAACTTCTTCGATGTCGAAAGGGACACCGAATGCGGGTAGAGGAGTGAGGATGTCAGAGAATATGATGACACCGTCTGGTTTAAAAGCTTGCCAGGGTTGCAAAGAGATCTCTACTATGAGATCAGTGTTCTCTGATCTTTCTCTGAAGGAAGGGTGCTTCTGAGCTAGCTTTTTGTAGACAGACATGTACCTTCCTGCTTGTCTCATCATCCAAGCGGGAGGGCGTGACACAACTTGCCCTTTAGCAGCTTTAACCAATAATGGATCTGGTTTTTAACATATGAGAGAGATTCATTAGGGTTTACAAATTCAATTGGTACTCTGCATTTCACTGTGAGTGATTTATTAAACAGCAACATTTATGGTAAGACTCATCAAAGCATGAATCTTTGAGAAATGAGATACGAACCGGAAGAGGAAGAGGAGGAAGAGGAGGAAGCGATGATGAGGTTCCGAGGAGAGTTAATGTGTTTTCTTGGGTAAGAAGCTAATCCTACATTGACGGGATTTGATCGAAACCCTAAAGGCAACGATAAGCACGAGGAGTAGCATCTTGACGAGCTGCAGGCACTGTATTCAATCGTCTCTGATTAGATTTAGCTAAAAATAAGAACAGAAAAAATTGAAACTTTATCGGACCTGGTTGGAGATGATAAGCTCATTTTCAATCACACAAGAACATGCAAGTTCGAAGATCAACTGCTGTCTGATTCTCCCCTGCTCCCTGTGCCTGTCTGGTTTGGTGTTTCCTTATCGCCGAGAGAGAGATGCGATTCAAGGTTTGACCTTTTTAAAGTCAATCATCTCGACGGCTGTTCTGTAGCCACGTAGGATCTATCTGGATAATAATAGGGCCCACTTTCCGGATTTCCTTGCTCTTACCGGTACAATTCCCCGGTTCGGTATACAGCGTTTACTTATAGAGGTTTTTCAGTTTTTAACTTGTCATAATACCGAAATTGGATTACTATCTAATCTATTAAAACAGAAGTACATTTTGTACTTAACCCTGAATTTTCCCTAATAATTACCAAGGAATGCCACTGTCATTAAACATAAAGTTTTGTTTTTAAATTAAACCAAGACACGTTCGAATTATTAATAAACCAAACAATATCAAACCATTACTAAACCACATAATCCTCGCTTGCCTACATATCAGTCTAT